>SOPF01024372.1:0-23213 GCA_012979155.1 Hypericum perforatum | reverse complement strand
GATCTAAAGTCTAAATAACAAACCTAAAGGTCACAAACTTTACTAAAGCTAAAGGTTTGCTAGATTACTAACTAACTACAAATAATAACTTAGCATACTAAAAAGAGTAAGGTACCTAAACTAGCAACATAATCAATAGAATCAGGGGGTTTTTAGTGTATGTGATGTGGCTCGAGTGAATCTAAGGTAACTCATCTACACTTTCGTGAAAAAAGAGCCTAATTACTACTTAACTAGGCTTAGAGGGCTAGATATGTTTTTTCGACCCCACCAACCAACTAATTTAGCTAAGCACCAACTATATGCTCCACTCAAAGGACAATTAGTAGGTCACCAAGAAGATTTCTCTCCTCGTAAGAGTACTCATCATCAAACTAACCTTTCCATCATTCCTATACTCTTTCGGTCTCAAGTTTTGACTAGCTACGAAGGCTTGGTGGCCAAGCAAGTCTAAGCACGGTATGAAGCTCGTTAATAAGAACACATGTTCAACATACACATCCCTCAAAACCCATGGCTACATGCAAGGTAACAAGGCACCAAACTCATATTTAACTACTCAAACATACTTAATATAAATAACAATAAGCATAAGCAAAGTAAAGAGCAAGAGAGAAAGGAAGCTTATCAAAGGAGAAGAAGCCTCCCTCATTTACGTCCTTCACAGAGAAAATATCTACATTGTTTGGTGGTTTTTTTCATCCATGCTTCACTTAGACTAAATGACTTCTGTATATACTAAAGCTAAAAACTAAAAGTAAGTTTAATAGTTGTTTTACAAAATATCTAAACTAAAATATCCTAAGCTAAATATCTTCCCAAAAATATCTACTAAGTTATCCATATCTATTTTCCTTCCTCCACTAAAGACTTAAGTCGACCTACTTCTTTTTCCCTTTTGTTTGTCCAATACTCAGCTTGTTTTTATTTCTGTTAGTCCGATCTGGCGTGCGCCAGGTCTTCAGTTTTCTCCTTCTCCGAGTATAGCTCGTCATCTGCGTGAATGGTCATTAGGATAATGGGTCCTTGGCATACGCCATATCTTCTTGGCATGTGCCAGCTACCCGTGCTTTACACTCTTTGCCTTCATGACCTTCCTCCTATCCATGCGTTCGTGCGTCTAGCTCGATAGTCCTCCACTTCTCCTCAAATTAGCTCCTAAATACAAGCAAACACAATGAAAAATGATAAGCTCTACAAAAACATATAATGAACGAAAACTAACACAATGACAACTAAAATCAACCTAAAACACTAAGAACAACCTACTAAAAGGACACAAATAATGAGTATTTTTGACACTCATCATATATCGATTGGCTTTACCACCTGATTTGTCAAAGATTCATAATGTGTTTCATGCTTTATTATTGAGAAAGTGTATGGTTCGGGAAGAATCAAGAATATTGGACATGGAACCAGTTACATTGAGAGAAGACTTGATGTATGAAGAAGTGCCAATTCAGATCTTGGATAGGAAAGAAAAGAATTTATGTTCCAAGACTATTCTGTTGGTTAAAGTGTTTTGGCGCAGTCAGAAAGTTGAAGAAGCCACTTCGGAAATGGAGAAAGACATGATAACACGATATCCACATATAATTCATGACTTGGGTAAGTAAATTTTGAGGACAAAATTCTTTTTAGGGGAGGAGAATTATAAGTCCTCTACCATGTTATACTCCTATGTATAGTTAGATAAGTTGTTTTACGATTAAGTTAATACAAGTACCACTTTTAAGTTATATCGGCATTAGCATTGGTTGGTATGTTAGGCAACTATTCTAATAGATTGATGTTCCGACAACTTCATAAGCATGTTTACACATGATAGTGTCTTCTAAGATTACTATATTAGCCTTCATTTTGGTCACTTAGATTACTTTTAGGTTTATGTTAAACTAACCTCGAGTGAGTTAGACAGATTTGAGCTGCTTGGGGAGAATGGCCATAACTTTCGCATTTCTGATCCAATTTAGACAAGCAAACATGTTTTGGAAAGCTAAGACATAGCTCTATAACTTATTAGATAAAAATTTATTTAGATTGGTAGTGGAAGGAGATCAAAATTGATCTTGAAGTTGCTAATTTGTTACTAGATGAGAATGGGGTAGCCAATCAGGATGAGTGATGTGTAATTTTCTTATTTGAAGTTAGGAGACGTGAGGGACTTGAGGAGAACTCATCCAGGAATAAATAAGACCCTTATTTCATTGAGAACAAAAACAAACATAAGATAGACACAAGAGAACATAAAGAAGAGAAAGGAAGAAGCAAAGAGTATAATATGGTTACGTAGTATTTATTTGTCCTTAAAAAAGGAAGTGGAGCAACAAGCCGATTCGTCTAAGGAAGTTTAAGATTTACGCACTTGGAGGAAGTTAAGGTGAGTGGATAATGGGTTCACAAAAACCATTATTTTCATTTGCTATATATATTCCTTGTTATTTTAAAATTGGAAAGTGAATAAGTATTTCCTTGACTTCCTTTGAACAATTTCATTAATACGCCATCATTGAACCCATTTTGTTGAAAGACCTTTGTTGCGATTCCTTCATACAATTTAGAATATTTATTATTATCATTCCATATAGTTATGAGCCTTGTATGATGTTCACATTATGTTTATGGGGTCTTTGGGACCGCATGTGGTATACATTAAGCCTTTGGGGCGTATGCCATGTGTCCTGCTCTTTGGGAGCGTCTATGTGCATATGACTTATATTTATGTTGCATTTATGCTTGTGTAGCATTTATGCCTTATGTTGTAACGTAATGCTCGGCTCGTACCTCTTATGATCCATATTACATATGTTATGACCATATGAAACTATTATGTATTATGATTAATATAACACTATATTTAAACCATTGACCTTCGTTAACCTCATGGTAGTTATTATGTACTCACTGAGCTTGTCTCACCATTCTCTCTTATTTATTTTTTAGATCCTTAGTTGGTGATCTTATAGAGCTTTCGTAGAGTCGTGGGAGCTTGCTTACTGAGGTCGGACCTACGAAGATATCTTGTTTGTCATTTTGGGAATTGTAGTCTTTATGATGTAGTTGATGATGTAGATTGTTGTATAGTTGTGAGGCTTGGGAGTGTGATGAATTTAGTTGTATAGGTATGCTATGTCCAAGTTTATGTTTATGGGGATTGCAGGGATTTGATTGACGTTAGTTTTAGTCGAATTCTTGTGCCGGTCACGACTACTAAGTTACGGGTCGTGACATTCAGGCTATCGGAGAATGCCAAGATGGAGAAGGTCAAGGCTGCCGGAGGTTCATGTGCTCACTATGACCATCCCAAAAGAGGAAGTAAAGAAGCTCAAGGTCAAAGCCATTGACATCTCTAGCTAAATCGAGATCATGTTCCTCGCTTCCCCTCGAGTACTCAAAGTTGAATAATAAATTGGGTCCAGTTTTTTGTTTTTTCGCATGTGAGAATCGACTCTTAGATGAATAATAGATTGGAAATGGACCAAACATTCTCTATGAATCTCTTAAATGGTCTTAGACTCTTAGTTTTATTATGGTTTTTGCCTCCATTTGCTTTCTCAACCACGGTTTTTTCGGCTTGGTTCCAGTCTGGACCGGATAGACCAGTCCGGTTCTAGTCCACATCAGATCTATTTCCAGTCCAGTTTCGTGAAAGCTGTCGAAGAAATGGTTCCAGTTTTTTGATCCGGTCCGGCCCATCTGTTTACCCCTATCCCTATATGGGGACACCATCTCTTTAGTCCCCACAGAATCCAATTTCTTGGTGTAGTTGTTAGAAGACAAAATAATATTTGTCTTGGAATGTACTTCTTGAAGTACTTTTCCTTGGTGTGGTGACTCCTTGAAGTACTTGTCATTAGTGTGGTGACTTCTTAAAGTGCTTCTCATTGAGTGGGTGACTTCATGAAGAGCTTTTCCCTCCTTGAGTGACCAAAGTGAATACTTTGCCTCCTTGTAGTGGGGGGTCTTATTGGTGTGACTAAAGGAAGGGAAAAAGGACAAATGCATGTGAATGGAGGAAGGCAAAAAAGACAAATGTGTGCGAGTGGGGGAAGGCAAATAAGACAAATGCATGTGAGTGGAGGAAGGCAAAAAGGACAAATGCATGTGAGTGGAGGAAGGTGACTTCCATAAGTGCTTTTAGGGGAGAGCTTCAAACCGACCAAACTGAAAAACTACCCCAAACCGACACCGACAAACTGACAATTTCCTGAACCGCCACATAAATGGTTAAATGGGTTAGTTTCAAATCGACACCGACACTTAAACGAAGTAGGGCGATTTTAATTGTAAACTGCCCCACGAAACCATGACACCGATAATATATATATATATATATATAAGCCGAGGATCAAGCATTTTTGTTTGTTGTTGTAAACTTAACGAAATGAGGCTAAGCCTCCTCTGTGTTGTGTAAAATAAGAGTTATTTGAGGAATGTTTGCATGAAGGGGGTACTGAAAGTCGAGTTTGAATAAAGATTATTTGTTGATTGTCTACTGAAATTCGAGTTGTTATGAGTGAGGTGTTCTTATGTAATCTATTTTTTTATTTTATTGTAGGCAAATGAGATCGAGATTGATAGTGTATAATTTGATGTTGAACTTGTATTGTAATTTGATGTTGCATGTATTGTTTTAGGTCTCATTTGAAGGTATTTCGTGGGTATCTTTATTTTTTTAAAATTTTGGGCTTACCAAAATTGGCCTCTAATTAGCTCAATTTATTTCAGAAAATTAATAAATGATTTCACGAAACCACGAAACTACGAAACCATTGGTTTACCAAAAAACCAATAACCCAATAGTTTCAAAATTGACATTTTAAATTTTCCGGTTTGGTGTGAAAACCCACCCCAAAACCATTACACCACCCCGATTACAGGCCTAAGTGCTTTGTCTCCCTTTAGTGATCAAAAAGAAGTTTTACCTATTGGAAGGGGGTTTGTACACATGCCACTTAGAAAAGGGGGAAGTGACTTCCATAAGTACTTTGTCTCCCCTAAGTGACCAAAAAGGATATTTTACCCCTTACTAAGGGAGATTCTCACGCTGGCTTCAAGGAGGGAGAGAGTGACTTCTTTAAGTGCTTTACCTCCCAAGAGTGATTAAAATGAATATTTTACCTCTAGAAAGGAAGTTTCATGCGTGGCTTTTAGTGGGAGAAAAGTGACTTCCCAAAGTGCTTTGCCTTCCAGGGGTGACTATTATGGATATTTTGCCTTCCATAAGAAGGAGTTCGTTTGGTCCTTCCTTGCCTCACCAAAGGAAAATGTTAAAAGCCTACCTTGCCTAAGGAGGTGTCAAAGGCCTACCTTGCTTAATGAGGGTGTTAAAGGCCTACCTTGCCTACAAAGAGTGTTAAGAGCCTACTTTGCCTAAGAATGGTGTCAAAGGCCTACCTTGCCTAAGGGAAGTGTTAAAGGCCGACCTCACCCAGGAGAGGTGTTAAAAGCTTACCTCACTTAAGGAAGTGAAAACGGCTTGCCTTGCCTAAGGGAAGTGTTAAGAGCATGCCTTGCATAATGGAGGTGACGAAGGTTTACTTCACCTAAGAGAGGTATTAAGAGTGTGCCTGACCTAAAGGAGGCGTTAAGAGCTTATTTCACCCAAAATAGATGCCTTCACTCAAGGAGGGTGTTAAGAGCTTAATCTACCTAAAAGGGTTGTCAAGACCTTATTTCATTCAAGATGGGTGCTTTCACTTAGGGAAGGTGTTAACACTATGCCTAGTGACACCGAAAGTCTTCGAAAGGTAAGGGGTGTCGACACCATACCTAAAGACACCTAAAGCTTTCGAAAGGCAAGGGGAGTTGACACTTTGCCTGGTGACACCTAGAAGATCCAAAAGGCGAAGGGTGTCAACACCCTAGTTATTGATATCTTGTGGTTCCAAGGGTGCCATGACCTCGCCTAGTGATACTTAGAGCTTCCGAAAGATAGAGTGTCATGACCCTTATCTGGTGACTCCCATTGGACATTGACGAACAGCATTAAGAGACCGTGTACGGTCAGTCTTCTGAGAGAGAAAGAGATAAACTCGAGTCCAAATCTACAAGAAGAGATAAACCCGGTAAATTAGGCAATAATGGCAGTTCTGGCTCAAGATAAGGATAAGCGTCCCCAAAGATAGGCATTGGAAGAGTCCGAGTACAAGGAGGAGACGGAGTTCCAGTACAAGTAGGAGGGAGAGTCTGAGTGCAAGGAGGAAACAGAGTCTTTCGCCTATATAAAGGATGTTCGAGGGAGATGTCAATCATCAATCAATCATCCACACAAATCATATATCAAGCTCAAAGCTTCTTTTTTGTATCTTAGTCTTAAGTCGAGCATTAGCGCTTGGTTGGCCGGGCATTGGAGCCTGGTTAGAAAGCTTAGCTTTGGTTAGGTAGTGGTGGTCGTTTGATCACGATCATTTTCGTTAGGTGCCGACCTTAAGACGGGCCTTCAAACTGTCAAGAGATCGTCATTGACACCCCTTTTACATTTTCCCTACAACAGTTTTTTGGCACACTCGGTGGTACTAGGAGGACGTCTAGAGAAGGAGGCGAACCTGTTCTAGCAAGATGACCAAGAACAACATACCACCCTCTTCTTAACACCCCATTGAGAGGAATATGACTAAGGTGACTCTTCCCAAAGAGTCGAGGAGTTCCACCAACACGGCACCCCCAAGGGAGCCAGGCTTACCTCTGGGTATAGGAAGAAATCCCACCCCCAACATGGCTCTTTTCAAAGAGCCGGACAATACGGCTCCCTCTAAAGGGCCAATTGATACAACCCCCAAGGAGTTATCTGATTCTACCTCCAGCAAAGAGTCAGTGACTACCTTAGTGGGACAAGAGGCCATAGACCGAATAGGACAAATGTTAGAGCAGCTGATTGCAGAGCGAAAGGAGACATCCAATCAAATAGAGCGAATCACCCAGGAGAGTAAGATGATATCAGCCCAGATAGAGGAAATAGCGACCACAGCTATCCGGGAAGATCAAAAGCATGATGAAGTACATCGATGGCTACACGGTCAGATGGTAGCATAGATCAATGAGATCCAAGATCATGTTGAAGATATAGTCCAGAAGGTATCAAAAGAGAGCCAACGCCAGACTCGAGAGCTCTTTGATCAGGCTGAGTCCTCCAAGAGGCCACTTAACAAAGACAAAGGGGTATGCACACCACTGCCACTTCCTACTAATTATACCTTTGATGACCCAAGGGACCTCAGGTGTGACTGTTGGAGATTTGCCTATGAAGACCCAGAATACCATCCACCCCAGACATCACTTGTATGGGGGATTCAAGAGACAGATCATACTGCTTATTATGATGCTACTGAAGCAAGAGGTAGCAGTGATCAGATGGACCAGGGCCGATACCAAGTGGCCCAAGAGAGAGCTTACCTACCAAGAGTAAACACACGGGGTAATACTCATGGAAAAGGAACCATGAGAAACAACCCCATCTTCATGAGGACCCATGCACATACATAAGGCTTACACTGACCAAGGTATAAAAAGGAAGAGAATGACAAGGTTAACCATCAACTGACATTTGAAACACCACAGCCGAGAGGAGGTCAACAACAACCCCCTGTCGAAGACTTCAATGAAGAAATCACTAGAGTACAAGAGCAAAAGCCCCTTTAAGTAAACCACCAAAGTGAGTTAGTGGCTCAAGTGCTCAATGACATAGGGATTGAGGTAAAACAGACACAACAACCCAGGTTTACCAAACCATACGCGGAGTATTTTGATAGGGTCAACTATCCAAATGGATATCGCATCCCAGACTTCACTCAATTCTTGGGTAAAGATAACAAATCATCCGTGGGGCATATAACGCGGTTTAATATCTAGTGTGGAGAGGCCGCAAATAGCAATGAACTATGCGTACGCCTAATCCCAATGACTCTCACTAGGATGGCCTTCACATGGTTTATTAACCTCCCACCAATGTCAATAAGGAGTTGGGCAGAGATGGAACAGAGGTTCCACAATCAGTTCTTCTGAGCTGAACCAACCATCACCATCTCAGACTTTGCTCATATACAACAGCTAGAAGGGGAATCAATAGAGAAATTCTTGATCCGCTTTCGGAAGGCAAAGAATAGATGCCCAACCAACCTCAATGAGTCAGATTTTGCAGCCTTGGCTATGCAAGAACTCAAATTCTCTCTTCGAGAGAGGTTAGGAGTTGAAAGGCCCTGAGACCTTACTGAGCTAACCTAAAAGGCGACCATGGCTGAACAGCTGATTAAAGAGAGGGATAAAAGAGTGGCTTCTTCCAAAGGTACCTATCGGTATGACCCAACTCTTGAGATCGACCATCTAGAAGGTGATCAAAACTGGGATAGCTGGGGAGAAGAACCGGTGGCTAAGAAGATGGTGGCTGAGCTTACTAAGAGTAACCCCTATGAGTGTGAAAGCCTGATACCAAAGAAGGTGTCAATACCTAGTGAGTTCAACCACTCCACTAATCAGACCAATCAACCAAGGGGCCTCAATGAGATCTTTGACAACCTCCTTAAGAATGGTTAGATCATCCTACCCAAAGGTCATAGGATCCCTGACAAAAGAGAGTTAAAGGCAACAAGATTCTGTAAATGGCATGCGAGCAAGTCGTACAACACTTCCAATTGTATGGTATTTCGAAACCAGATACAACAAGCCATCAAAGAGACGTTTGAAGTTTGCGAAAGAAGCACCACCAACAGCTTCGTTTGTAGCCCCAATTCCAATGGTGGGCCTGAGGAAAGATAAAGAAGTTGACAAGCAGGGTAAGAGTAGGCCACCCATAGAGGACCTACGAATCTCACTCCAGGCAAGGAGAGCTAGAGGCACCCTCAAGAGAGAACCACCAGAGGATTCAAGAGAAGTGCTTGAAGAGAGCAGTACCTCCAGAAGCTCAGAGAGGTTGCAATAGGCTCTTGAAGTCTTAGGGGAGACACCCGAAGGGTAGAGGAATCCTTCCAAATCATCTAGACACCCGACTGGAGGCAGATGGAGATCTCACCCTCACGTTAAGGTTGACCTCCAACAAGGCATGAGTATAAGATGGAGTGTCTTTGGTCGGTTGGGTGAGAGGAGGTCCTCATCTAAACTCTGGGGGCAAGAGCCTGTTGAGGGTCTAAAGAAGATACCCGGGGGGCAAAGTAAGCATCACAATCCCTCTCGACACCCTATGGAGGATAGGTGGAGGTATTGCTCCCGTGATAAGATCGATCTCCAGGAGGACATGCACAAGAGACAAAGTGTCATCAATCGTCTAGGAGAAAAAAGGCCCTTCCTAGAGCCTTTCCTACCAGAAATCCTCACGAAGACTCAAAAGAGACGACTGAAAAGGAAGGTCCAAGCAAAGAGGCAGATCACTGAGGACCTTGAAAGGCTACTAGAAGACCACAAGGCTCGACTCCGAGAGCACGAGACTCTCTTGAGCTTGCTTGTGGTACGACATAGCATGGCCATCAACCAAGGCCGACCAACTCAAGGTGATGTCCTAGGCCTTGATAGAAGCAAGGTGACAGAGCCTAATGATAAAAAGACACCAAACAAGGGGACAGATAAGAGAAGACCTCCTATAAGAGAGGATCATCACAAGGGGCTGGATAAGAGAGGGCCTCCTACAAGAGACGACCAACACAAGAGGTCCGATAAGAAAGACCTTATTAGAAGAGAAGATCAACAAGAAGACCCAAAGAACCCAAGTGTGAAGAGGTGGAAACCTTAGAGCGAGGTCATAGGTCTTTCTGAAAGAAAACCAACTGAAGAATCACCCCTTGAAAAGCATGAGAAGGAGGAAGTGACAAGCTGTATACTTAAGATTGGGGACTCTGAAAAGCTAAAGCTACACACTTTCCTCGAGATAGCTGAGGAACACAAAATAAGTCTATCAAGTTTGGAAGACGAAGACAAGGAAGAGTTATATGATACTCCCATCACTGAAGAGGAATATAGGAGAATGCAAGTGAGGGCATGCATGGAAGAGGATCAAGAAGATGAGAAGTTAGCACTCGAAGATAGTGTGAGTGAAGCCGACCTAAATGAAGGAGAACAAGATCTAGAGATCAACATGGTCTTTGCCTTACCGGCTAGATTCGGGCCGAAAGAAGGATAACCTAGCTACCTTGAAGGGGATGTAATCGAGGAACACTACGTGGAGCTAGAGATTAGAAACAAGACTTTAGCAGTCCCGACAGTAGAAGAGTTCAATAACACTGTGATGATAGCGAGGCCAACCAAAAAGATGTGTGAACACCTCAAGCCATTATACATCTCGGCTCACATCTTTGGCAAGCCTATTAAGAGGATCCTCATTGATAACGGGGTAGTTGTGAACATTATCCCCTATGCACTGTTAAAGAAGCTAGGGAAGCAAAATGAGAAGCTATGCCTGACGGACATGATGATGACCAACTTTGCAGGCAAGGTCACTCCACTATTGGGAGTGTTTGTAGCTGAAGTTGTAGTTGGGTCCATGACTCATGAAGTTCTCTTCTATGTGATCAAGGCAAAGACATCCATAATGGCCTCCTTAGAAGGGACTGGATCCACTCAAGTTAGGTCATCCCATCCTCTCTCCACCAGTTCCTGATCCAATGGACACCAAATAGAAAGGTGGAAGTAGTAGTTATAGACGAAAATCCATTTCAAGCGGCTACCAACTGTGTGGAGGCGGCCTTCTATGATGGGTCCATTGTGCCAACTACCCTCATACGGTGCAATGAAGGAGAATAGGTTGTTGGATATGCGAGCTCGGTCGAACGAGGGATTTCCTTACCCAATCAATCCCCAAAAGTCATACCCAAAAGGCAAGTCCTTAGGCTTACCTTTCGAGACTAGAGAAAGAGAAGAAGAATAGACAAGGCGATCGGAGGTCTATGCCTTATCGCAGTATGAAGCAGCCGAATTTGTTTTTGAGGACGACAGCCAAGACCCCATAGAGATACTAAAGATGAACAACCTCCATCCGGCCCCAAGCAAATTGGATAATGCTAAGGCCGAAGTAAGAGACCCCTTGAAGGAGATACTACTCCATTCAGAGAAGGGAAGCCGGCCCATATTCATCAGTGAATGGCTCCCTAAAGACTTTGAAGAAGGCCTGGTAGAACTATTGAACCACTACAAAGATTGCTTTGCTTGAGACTATAATGAAATGCCAGGTCTAGATAGACAATTCATCAAGCATCAACTTCCAATAAGACCGGGTTTTCGACCCTACCAATAGCCAATGTGCAGGATGATGCCGGAGGTAGTAGAGAAGGTCAAGATAGAGATTGATAGACTACTCAGTGCCGGCTTTATTAGAAAAGTCAATTATATTGAGTGACTATCTAACATTGTACCTGTAATCAAGAAAAATGGCAAGATCCGAGTATGTATTGACTTTCAAAACTTAAACGATGCCACCCCAAAAGATGAGTACCAAATGCCTATAGCTGATATGTTGGTTGATATAGCTGCTGGACATGAACTTTTAAGCTTCATGGATGGCCACTCGGGATACAACCAAATCTATCTAGCGGAGGAAGACGTACATAAAATGGCTTTTTGTTGTTCAGGGTCCATAAGGATCTTCGAATAGGTCGTTATGCCCTTTGGACTTAAGAACGCCAACGTAACATACCAAAAGGGGATGCATCTGATCTTCCCCGACTTTATTGGCCAATTTATGGAGGTGTACATAGACGATGTTATGGTTAAATCACATGATCATACAGAACACCTTCATCATTAGAGGAAGTCGTTTGAAAGGATGCGCAAGCACCAGCTCAAGATGAACCCTTTGAAGTTTTCCTTTAGTGTCTCAGTAGGCAACTTTTTAGGCTTCTTGTCCACAAAAGGGGAATTAAGATAGACAAAAATAAAGTGAGAGCTATCCAACAAGCTCAACCCCCTCAGACAAGAAAGAGCTACAGCGCTTCCTAGGCCAAATTAACTTCTTACGCCGGTTCATATCTAACACAGCGGACCGTACTCGGTCGTTCACCAACTTACTCAAGCTGAAAGGGGATGAGTTTATATGGGAAGAGAAGCACCAGCAAGCCTTTGATGACCTAAAGGACTACCTATCATCTCCTCCCGTAGTCTCTCCCCTGATACCAGGACGACCATTACTTTTATATCTATCAGCTGCACATGATCCATAGGGTGCTTACTTGCCCAAGAAAATGAGGAAGGAAAGGAGCAAGCAGTCTACTACCTGAGTCGATCCCTGCTAGGAGCAGAGACAAGATATTCTCTTATGGAGAAGCTATGCTTGTCCCTCTTCTTCGCTTGGAGGAAGATGATATATTACCTCCTCCCTATAGAGGTAAGGGTGATTGCACAGACCAATGTCATCAAATACCTACTCACTGGACCCATCATGAGAGGAAGAGTCAGTAAGTGGGCACTTGCACTAGTCAAATTCAACCTCACTTTTAGCCCTCAGCGGGTAGTGAAAGGTCAAGCCCTAGCTGACTTTCTAGCAGATCACCCATATGTAGATATACCCGCCAACACCATAGTGGATTTCGGACTAGTCACCAAAAAACACTGGTTACTATAGTTTGACAGCTTGTAGACTAAAAAATATGCCGGAGTCAGCTTTGTTATCAAGTCCCCGAATGGGGTAAAAACAAGGGCATCTTTCCTACTTGACTTCCCTTGTACCAACAATCAGGCTGAGTATAAAGCCCTATTACTAGGCCTACTCACCCTAAGATACCTTGGGGCCAAAAATGTATGGTTGTTTTGAGACTCCATGCTAGTTATCAATCAAGTCATAGGGGAGTTCAGGTGTAGATGCGAAGGATTCAAAGAGTATTGTGAAGCCGCTAGGGAGCTACTGAAAGGCTTTGAAGATGCTATCATTGAATTTGTGAACCAAACCAAGAACCTTAGAGCCAACAAGCTCGCACAGGCCAGATTTGGCTTTCGTGCATTCACAAGATTTGATACAATACTGGTTAAGGTTAGGGCGACTACAGTGTTAGCCGACTTGGCCCCAACCATAGAGGTCGGTCTCCTTGACCTTGATCAAGACTGGAGGCAAGAGTATGTTGATTACTTCAAAGACCTGAGCTCATGCTCTAACAAATCCTTAGAGGTAAAGGCCCTTAGCTTTGAGTTCATCAATAATACACTCTATCGAAAGACCGTAGATAGACTACTCTTGACCTGCACAAGTCCCCAAGAAGCTATGCTAGCCATGACAGAAGTTCACGAAGGCATTTGTGGAGCACATCAATCAGGCATTAAGATGAGGTGGTTGATGCACCATTATGGCTACTTTTGGCCAGGGATGGCTGAAGACTGTATGAGGTATGCCAAAGGGTGTGAAGAGTGTCAAAGGCATGGACCAGTGCAACACACTCCAGCCAACCTACTATACCCTGTAGTAAAGGCTTGGCCGTTTAGAGGATAGGCAGTAGATGTGATAGGAAAAATCTATCCTGCCTCAACCAAGGGCCACTCCTTCATTATTGTGGCAATAGACTACTTCACAAAGTGGGTAGAGGCCATCCCTATGAAAGTGGTAAATCAAGAAACGGTCATCCAATTCTTCAAAGAACACATCATTCATAGGTTTGGGATACCCGAGACCATAACAACCGACCAAGCTACCATGTTCACAGGAAAAGATGTTCAAAGCTTTGCAAAAGACATGGGCTTCAAAATTACTCATTTGACCCCTTACTATGTACAAGGAAATGGGCAGGCCGAAGCAACTAACAATATGCTAAAGGCTTGCATAGAGAGGTCTATAAGGGATAAACCCCGAACTTGGCACCTAGCACTATCAAAGGCTCTATGGGCATTTCGTACAACAAAGAAAGGGGCAATAAGCACTACGCCTTTTGCCCTTACCTATAGACACGATACTATGATACCTTTAGAGCTAACGGTACAATCACTAAGGAGAGCCGAACAAATGCATATGTCTATATTAGACTATGACTCAGCGATGTTGGATACACTCAAAGATCTCCCTGAAGTAAGGCTTAATGCACTAGATGCCATCTTACAACAGAAGAAGGTAGTAAAAAAAGCCTACAATAAGAGGGTCCGAGAAAAGCACTTCGAGAGAGGTAATTTGGTATGGCGAGTAGTTCTTTCACTAGGTCGCAAGGACCCTGAATTAGGAAAATGGTCTCCCAATTGGGAAGGACCATTTAAAGTACATGACGTACTCTGGAATGGGTCTTATCGACTTGCTGACATCAATGGAGAAGTACATGAACGCCCTAAGACATATCGACCTAGCATGTGGGAAGGAGTGGTCGACAGTTTATTCGAAGACTATGCCCAAGAGCACCAATGAGAGATATGATCGGAACTTCAAGGCACTTACTCTAGCCCATCTTAGGCCACATTAGAGATACTGATAGTTGTTTTGTAATGGTCGTCGCTGGCTTTAGATTTTTGTTTACCTTGAAATAAAGATAACTTTTAACGGCCTTTCAAGGCCGACCAAAGCTTCGAGACATATCCAAAATAATCCATACATGGGATCCAAAATAGTCCAAATCTCAAAGCTAAAAGCCTAACCGACCTCTAAGAGGGGAAGACACGATCAAACACCAAACTCCTTGCAAAAGCAGGCAACGATCTCCTTCACAAGACTGAAGACTGTCACCAAGACCTCCTTCTCTGGAGCATGGGAGTCCTCAAACTCCTTCAGCTGGGCCTCAGAAAGGCAAGCACTGGCGATACGCTTGCTGTAGACCTCAGCCTTGAATGCTACTAAATCTTGACTCAGGGTAGTCCTCCTCTCCTTCTCCTCAGCCAACTTGGAGTGCTCTTCAAATATCTTAGCTTCAACATCAGCAAGCTCTGCCCGAAGTTACTCCCTCTCTGCCTCGAAGACTATAATCCCTTTCTTCCACGAAGCCATTCTGGTGTTGGTAAAGGTGAGTTAATCATATTGAAGCCTCATGCTCTGCTCTGCCTCAACTAAAGCACCTTTTTCAACTACAACTGCCTTGGTGAAGGAAGAGTATGCTTCAACATACTTCTGGTGGCGCCTAGACCTGCACACAGGTAAAGAGTGAGAGGATGAGCATGCATAGGCAAAAGTGAGAAGTTCTTCTAGAGTTACCTGTCAAGGAGGCTAGTGAAGTCTCGGCTGAGAGAGGAGACCAAATCTCAAACCCTGGCCGAAGGGAGGCTGGAGATGTTTGACCTCAAGAAAGCCACAGCCTCATACACGGAGAGGTAACTCGTCGCTAAGAGTAAAATCATTTGCCTCAAGGATATCAGCCATAAATCGGGTCAGAACCTCAATATGCCCTTGAAGAGTAACATCCTCCTTGGTAGTAAACTGAGAGGCAAGGGAGTGTGTGTCTGATACCAGTCCTTCATCTACATCCATATCCAAGAAGGCCTCAAAGGAGACCTAGAAGCGGGAATAGTCAAGTGGTATCACAACTCAAACAGAAGAAGAAGGAATTACCAGGCTTACCATGTCAGATTCATCATCTGATAAGTCCAAGATGGTGGCATCATGAATCGTAGACAAACTAGGTGCCATCGTGGTCGGAGGAGTTGACTTCACAATATCAAAAACCCTTTGAGGGCCAGACTCTTTTGGCACTCCCACTGGAACACGAGGACCAAGCTCCTCTGATACACTTCCTACTAGATCACACACAGGCTCTCCAGGCAAAGGCAAGGATGTCTGACTGATCACAGGCTTAGTAAGTGGGAGAGCAGACTTACCCTGATCAAAGAAGATCTATGAACACATCACTATTGTCAGAGATTAATAATCATGGGCACTCGTGTGAAAGAACTTCTAAAAGTTCAAGTGATCAAACGAACCTCATTTGGGCATAAGGAAGGAACTGGCTCCTCATGGACAACCTCTTGAATCTCACAAGTTGGGTTGTCGGTTATCTCTGCTCCAAGCATAGGAAAATGATTTCAAATAACAGACTTAAAGTTAGTCAAATAACAAATAAAGGAAGTTTATACCTTTCAGAGGCACTCCGATGCCTGTAGAGGGAGGTAAATCAGCTTCCTTTACACCCTCCTCAGCAGGGTCAGCCAAAGTCTAAGAGGACTTCATCTGTCCTGACCTATCTCTCTTGTGAGGCTTAACATCAGGCTTAGTGGCGGGCAAAGTAACCTCAGGGTCGCCAACGTCTTCGAGCTCCTTGGTCCCAACCAAAGGAAGACGAAATAGTTTACTTAACTCGGTGGCACTAAGGGTCCAATAGGGTAACTTCATCCACCAAGAAAGGTAATGATCGGTGATCCCTCCCTGGGTCGAGAACTGTCGAATGACACCGCAAGACAAGAGGAGAGACTTCGCCTTCAAAATATCTTTGACTGAGCTCCAATGACAGAACTCACTTTTCCTCGTTCCTGTGAATTTATGAAAGAGGTAAGTGGGGAGAAAGGGGACACCTTGCACCAACCCGAACTGCTGAGCTACAAAGTGAGGGTGATAGGGCTCCACGACTACCTTGCCCTTAGTGCATCTACCGATAAGGTCGTGAGTAGTCAGAATGCTTCTCCATCCGGCGGTAGTGGTCATCATATCCTTAAAGGAGAGAAAAGATGGACAAAACTCCTCCTTCAAGAGTGGATGGAAGGAGGGAGAAGCATCTGATCCTGAAGACGCCGTGGAAGATGAATTGTCCCCGAGCCTTAAAACACCTCTAGCAAGAGTGGAGTAGTAATCTTCATCAAAAGTAGAAAAGTAGACTCTCAAGTTTTTCTTCGGGACCATAACCTCAAGCTTGCTAAAGTATGGAGCACCATACAAAGGGCTAGGGTCAGGCAAATCAGCTAGGCACACCAAGGAAGGAAAATGGGCTATGACCCAGAGAGCGGCTCTCCATAGTGGACCGGAAGCATTGAAGACACCATCCTCTCATTGAGAAAGGACATACCGAGTGAGATGGTGATATAGCTGACAGAGGATGAATTCTCCCATGGCCAACTCTACACCATGAACTATGGAATATGCTAGGTTCTCTCAGTCTGAAGACACCTTCTGTCCGTTAGGATACATGATCCAACGGGAGAGCCATAGCAGAAGAAAGCCCATATGTTCATTAAGAGAGGGAGGCACGTCAGCTGGCTGCCTATAAGTATTCAGATACTTTGGGTAAGTCTTTGTTGTATTAGCTAGGAACATGGCAGCAAAAGGCTCCTTGAACTCTTTATCAAACTTATCCAGACTATCTGGAGTGATCACGCGTCCATGAGGTTGAAGACTAAAAAGAGCCACCATATCATACAGGGTGATCATCCTCATACCAACAAGACACAGCGGGAGCAACACTTTACTAATAAAAGTTCAATGAGACAACAAAAAGTAGGAAATACTCCAAGCCATGCACTTACCGGAGCGGAAAAGAAAGGTGTTGCTACTTGGACACCAATATTACAAGAGGGCCGCAAGCAGGGGGAAGCATGGCTTAAAGTCATAAGTGGAGAACTCTATGAAAGAAGCCACACCAGCATCAATCCAAGTCATCCCATGCAGCTTAACAAGCTGGCTATACCAATGGCTATAAGACTTGGAGTGGGTCGGCCATTGGTACCTATCCTCCATCCAATCACCTAAGTCTATTCTTCCATCCTAGAATAGTAGAGCGTCCTGGGGGTGGATAGCGAGGAGCCCTTCATCAGATAGGCACTTGAAGTTGCACACTATAGGGCCAAGGCTAAAGCTCTCTGGCCTAGAAGATGCTCCGAATAGACCAGTGACACCATCGCCTCCTGAATATGAAGCACCAAGGTCGTCTCCTTGATGATCATTATTCAGGAGGGAGATGTCGATATCATCACCACATTCCTTCTCTACTGCATGTATCCTAGCTACAAGATCCTCCATTGTCGCCTAGTACCTGCAAGAGAGCAAAAATGGGTTAAAGAAGCTTATCAAACTTGGAATTTAACAAGGCCAGTCAAAGGTGTTGCAAGCATGCCTGACGAAAGGGACAATTACAAAGCCAAGATTCAAGCAAAGGCAACACCACCCACACGGGTCGACTCAAACAAAGGTGGTACAACGGGTTCATCAATTACTTAAAGCAAGTTGACCGATACAAGCTAGCAAATCCTCTTACCTAAGGCCGAAAATTCGCACTTCATAAGGGAGCGACATTACTCTTACTTAGGCAAGAAACATCGGCCAAAAAGAGAGGATGAACAAGCTAACATATTTTCCTAACAAGGATGGAAAACTCTCACTTCAAGGAAGGCTTCAATCAGCTATCATTCAAGCAAGACCAAGGAGACCGAAAGATGCAAGACAAAGATACAAACCTTGCTTAAGCAAAGGAGTTCGGCCGAGCCTCCCACGAGGAGAGAAAAATCAGCTTGCAAAAAAAAAGCTTGCAAAAAGAAAAAAATATCAGCTTGTGAACTCACCTAAGAGGCTATGAAAACTCATACTTGGAGAAGAATTTGGGAGGACTTCTAGTAAAGTTACTACCCTACCTAGGACACCCAAGGAAGGCCTAATAGTTCTATGTGAGTTCAAGCTACAATAGAGATTTCAAAAGTCACTTAGGCATTTTGTCAAACACTTGGTGTGTGGAATCTAAAGGATGTCTCACCAAGCATTCCCATACAAGCAAGCCACAAGTTCACAAGAAGATCAACTCCAACTACTATAGCAAACCCTAGAGTATGTGAGGAGCTCTTTCCAAAAAAGAAAAACAAAAAAAAGAAGGTCGTCGAAATCTCACCAGAATCGGCCGATCGCCAGAGTTGGGTGGCGGAGCTCGTCGGCCGTTGCTGGTGATCGGGGCGGAGGTCTGCCGGCAGTAGAGCAGCCCCACGGTGGTTGTCCAGCAAGGGAGAGAGGAAGAAGATGGAAGAGCTTGGTTTGGGTTTTGGAGAAATATGGAGGAAGGAGAGAGAATGAGTGGGTTTTCCCTATCTTATGAAGTCAAAGGGAGACTTTGATATGGAGAGTTATTCACCAAGCTAAGGTACACATGGTGACACTTCTCATTTTGAAATTCAAAATGTCACCATGTGAGGGGGGCATTGTTAGAAGACAAAATAATATTTGTAAGTGTTAAGAGCATGCCTTGCATAGTAGAGGTGACGAAGATTTACTTCAACTAAGAGATGTATTAAGAGTGTGTCTGACCTAAAGGAGGCGTTAAGAGCTTATTTCACCCAAAATGGGTGCCTTCACTCAAGGAGGGTGTTAAGAGCTTAATCTGCCTAAAAGGGTTGTCAATACCTTATTTCACTCAAGATGGGTGCTTTCACTTAGAGAAGGTATTAACACCATGCCTAGTGACACCGAAAGCTTTCGAAAGGCAAGAGGTGTTGAAACCGTACCTAAAGACACCTAAAACTTTCGAAAGGCAAGGGGTGTTGACACTTCGCCTAGTGACACCTAGAAGTTCCAAAAGGCGAAGGGTGTCAACACCCTAGTTATTGATATCTTGTGGTTCCAAGGATGCCATGACCTCACCTAGTGATACTTAGAGCTTCCGAAAGGTAGAGTGTCATGACCCCTGTCTGGTGACACCCATTGGACATTGACGAACCGCATCAAGAGACCGTGCACGATCAGTCTTTTGAGAGAGAAACAGATAAACTTGGGTCCGATCTATAGGAAGAGATAAACCCGGTGAATTAGGCGATAAGGGCGGTTCCGGCTCAAGATAAGGATAAGCGTCCCCGAAGATAGGCATTGGAAGAGTCCGAGTGCAAGGAGGAGACGGAGTTACAGTGCAAGTAGGAGGGAGAGTCTGCGTGCAAGGAGAAAACAGAGTCTTTTGCCTATATAAAGGACGTCCGAGGGAGACCTCAATCATCAATCAATCAACCACACAAATCATATATCAAGCTCAAAGCTTCTTTTTTGTATCTTAGTCTTAAGCCGGGCATTAGCGCTTGATTGGCCGGACATTGGAGCCTGGTTAGAGAAGCTTAGCTTCGGTTAGGTAGTGGTGGTCGTTTGATCACGATCGTTTTCGTTGGGCGCCGACCTTGAGACGAGCCTTCAAGCCATCAAGAAATCGTCCTTGACACCCCTATTATATTTTTCCCACAACAGTAGTTATCGAAATAAGTGTAAGGCTAAAATGAGATGAACGAACCAACAACCATTGAGGTGGAGTGGTAAGGGCTCCTCCTCGCTTAAACTAGGTCTCGAGTTTGAGTCCTAGTGTACGCAGTGGTGCTTGTTGGGAGAGTATACTCCCTAAATGGGCCTTCCGAGCTCGAGCCCAGATTAGTCGGCCAGTGAGCCGGACACTGAGTGGAAAACCAAAAAAAAATGAGATGAACGAAAAAAAAAATTTATTTATCACACGAACGTGTACATCCCGAAAACACCGATGCGGATGATATTAGGAGATCCGAAGTCTGTTTGTGTTGGCGCGTAAAAATAGGGCCCTGTCTGATGACGTGGCAGCCCAGCAGCCATACAGTATAACGGGCCACCGGCCCCGGATGCTTCTCAGCAACTGGTTTGAGTGGCGGGCGACCAATACCGTCTGTAGCCGACAAGAAGTCCCGTCTACGTTTGTCTTGGTATTACTTAATACCTAAAGAGTGTTCCCTTTGTCGTTTAGGCTTCACTTGTCGTGTCTAATTTTTTTTTTGGGCCAGTTTTAGCTTTCGCATGAGGATTTCTTTTAAATTTTATGTTGTTGCAGAGATTGAGATTTATCGATCTAAGACCACCCGCAGCGGGTGGTTCCCGCGCCCCGGGTGTGCCACGTGGCAGCCCGTGATTGGGCGCGGGACTGTGCTCGGGGCGTCCCTGGTGTCAGTCGGGGCGCGCCTCGCCCCGACAGGGGCGCCCCGCCCCGGGCGACGTGGCCCCTTCTGATTGGACCACGTCGCCCGGGGTAATATAATATTATTTTTTTTCAAAAATCGAAAAACATTAAAAAAAATTGGAAAAATTAGGAAAAAAATTCTAAAAATTCTTTTTAATTTTTTTGACTTTTTTGTGCAATTAAATTTTTTTATTGTTTTTTTGTAATTTTATACAAATTTTTGAATCCAAATAATTAGACTTTAAAACCCTTAAACCCTAAACCCTTAAACCCTAAACTCTTTAAACCCTAAACCCTAACCCTTAAACCCTTGATAACCCTAAACTTTTGCTATGTAATTTGATATAAAGTTTATATTTTAATATAATTTAATATAAATTATAGAATGTAGTATAATTTTATGTAAATTATAAACTCTAAACTCTAACCCTTACCCTAACCATAACCCTAACCCTAATCCTAACCTTAAAGTTTTATGCACTTATATATTTAAACAACATATTATATTTAATTGAAAAACATATGTAATATATTTCGAATTTTATAAAATTTCTATTTCGTAAATTTTCGCACTTCGAAATAAACACGAAAAAATACTCGAGTTTGATACAATTAGCTGAATTTTAAAAAAGCTGAGTTGAGAAAAAAGCTGACGTGGCGCCCAGGGCGTGGCACTGTAGCAGGGGCACCACTGTGGGCTGAAAACTGAGAGCAGGGGCGCGGCTGACGTGGCGCCCAGGGCGCGCACTGTAGCGGGGGCACCAATGCGGATGGTCTAAGTGGCTTTTTTGGATGATATTTTTTTTTCATTTGAACTAAGATCATAACCGGATGCCGTTTCTCACTCGTGGATTATTTGATTAACGTTGTCACTGTTTGAGCCAAGACTGGAGATAATCGTAATGTCCGCGAAGTCTCGACGAATAGATTTATTTCTTTGAAAAAACTGTATTTCAAGACACTATTAAAATTAATTTTTACATTAATACACAAATAATTAGTTAGCAAAGAACATGTTTTTCTAATAGTATAAAATGAAGAAGAAAAAAAGGTGAAATGGAAATAGTGGTGGAGCTAGTTGTAAGGTAGTGGGATTAATTCCACTTAATTTTTCTATTATAACTTTATATATTTTTATGTATGTTCTCATTAAAATAAAAATTGATCTATTTAAAAAATTAATCAACTTAAAAATTAAAATTAAATTTATAAAAAATGAAAATTAATTACATCACCAAATATTTTAACTCCGTACCTAAATGAAAAATTACAAATTTTAGATCATATTCACTTATAAAAAAATCATTACTCAAATTAGTTCACATTGTTGTTGCATCTTGATTGAAATGCAAAATATTGAGTTTAGCCCTAGCTAAACTTTGAACCGAAGTTAAAGTTAAATTTGTTTCATAAATGGATCACATACATATCATATGATGAAAAAATAAATTCAATTCAACAAAGAAACGTGAAAATTTGAGAAATAGAACAGATTAATCCTTACGTAAAGAGTCTAGAAAAATTTGATCTTAGTATTCGGCGATAAAGATTTCGTAGTGTTAGAGCAAAAAACTAACGTTTATGGATGACAAATTAACATTATGTTGTGAAGTGAGCCGGGGCAGAATCGTCCATGATCCAAATAAAAATGCACAGAAACTAGAACTATCTCTTTCAAAATGCTAAATTAATATGGATAAGAAGATTTAAAAAAGAGACCAAGAAAAAAAGTTGATTATATATCCCAATGCCCAATTGGAATCAAGAACAAGATCATTCCATTCCCTTCTCTCTCTCTCTAGCTTCTATTGACAAATTAGCAAATGGCTGCCCTTGTGAGAAACAATAGCAGACTCTCTACTGCCATGGAAAGAACTGGCCAATGGTAGGCACATGGGATGAAACCAAGCATTTTTCTTCATTCTTCTCTTGCAAGAAATACCTCAGCTAACTATTTCTTCTACCTTTTGGTATGAAAAAAAAACACAGGATCTTTTCTCAGGAAATTCCCACTGACGTTATTGTTGAAGTTGGAGAAGCTAAATTTCCCCTCCACAAGGTTGGATTATGCGACCTTCATTTTCGCTTTTTAGTAGCTTTCAAATGTTAATTATCTCACTCTCAAAGTCTTATTATATAACGTTTGGTCTTTGGTGTTGTTTTAGATAGCGTTTATCACTATGGTGTTCGTTGATAGGCGTAAACAATACTTTGAATGTATTTTGCTGGATCAATATGATGAATACAATATTTTAGTTATAAATTACAAATATTAATCTTAACATCTTATTATATACTCTGTATATGTAATGAGTAGATTCTAATTTGTTGCAAACAATTTGTTTGATTTGGTTAGAATCTTTATATCTAATCTAAATTATGAATATGTAAATCGAATCGATTATCATATCAAATTATGATCTCAATATCTAAATCAAAATAATATATAGTATAATCTATATTTTGCAG
>SOPF01024370.1:5731-28314 GCA_012979155.1 Hypericum perforatum | reverse complement strand
AGACAACATGAGCACCCCTAACCTCAAGTATATTCTGGTACTTCCTCTCTCCTCTCTCAGTATTTCGTTTGCATTTTGATTTTTCAAAAAAGAAATCTTGGTCATTGGTTTGCACCGGAAGGATGATCTTTAGATGAATCGATTTTTTTGGAATGAGCAGCGCTAGTGTTACCTTCCGTGGGAATTTTGAGCCGATTGATGAGGCCATCGGCTTCATTGGACGAGGGTTATTAGATGATTGTGCCCAGTGTTTGTCCGACACTGGTCCTTTCCAACCGAGTAACACCTCTTTCACACCTTTCATATTGATGTAAAACCGTTTGGACACTTTCATATTGTACTTCGCGAGGAATTTCTCGCAGCACTTGCTCCTTCTTCTCTGGTTAAAGGTATCCATTTCTAAATCGATCTCACCTCTTCCGGCAGGAAGTCTATATACTTGCTCTATGAAGTCTGGAGTCACCGTCATCACCCTATCATCTCTCCGACAATCCAGCAAACACTGCTCCAAATAACCAGGCTGCATGTCATCATCCTCTTCACTTAAAAGGTATCCAAAACCAACATCCTTCACTAACTTCACACGTTCCCTGACCCCTTCAATGCACTTTATTCCAAAGACGAAATCGTTTATTTCCTTTACCAAATTTAGCCTAGTTGAACATGTGTACACCGCCATCTAAACCATAAAAACATGAAAGAACATGTTGTTATATTCAAATCATTCAATAACAGGACATCAAACCATTGAATTATACATAGTACACCATTGAATTACACATAACAAACCATCAAATTAAAGAATAGAAACAATCGAATCAAACAGACACTCGAAAACAAAAACCATTGAATCAAGACATGAAAACCATCAAAACATGAATTACAGGACATTAAACCATTGAATTACACAGTAACCATCGAATCAATAAATGAAAACCATCAAAACATGGACATCAAACCATCGAAAACAAAAAGCATCATAGTGCGCAAACCTCAAACCATCGAATCAAACAATGCAATCAGCCTAGGTCCCAGTCTTCGCACAATGCAATCACCCTAGGTCACCGTCTTTTACTTAACCTAGGTCTCCCCCGATTGTGAACCTCCAATCTTCTACTCAACTTAGCTCCCCCGTCTTTGTTTGTTTGGCCCGAACCCCTAACTTGGTAAGTAAGTGGTAGATACCTAGGTTGGAGCTAGGTTACATTTAGTAAGTAACTTAGTAAGTAACCTAAGTTGTTTAGATTCATTCTCGTTGATTGTCTTCTCCGTTCTCGTCGGTCGTCTTCTCCGTTCTCACATTCTTGTTAGTTGTCTTTCTCCCGTTCTCCACGTTCTCTTTCTATCTCTCTGTCTCTCTCTCTATTCCTCTTTTTTATTTTTTTGAAGTGCTTCCTCCTCGGCTATAACCGCACACACGTCTTTTCCTTTTTTTCTAATCATAATGACCAGAATGCCCCCAATACCTCTCAACTAATCCAGGCAGTCAGACCATTTTTTGGTTTACACTGTTCTTATACGATGGTATATTGTGTATGATTTGATTGTATACTATGTATCATTCGATAGTATATTATGCCTGATTCAATAGTATGCTATGTCAGATTCAATCTGATAATATTTTGAAATTTATTTGGTGTAATCGTTTGAACTACTGGGCTGCAATCATTGATCTTTTAGATAATTACATATTGATCAAAATAGTTTGATGCTCTAACTCAATGGTTTACACTTGTCTTATTCATAGTTGTTAACTCGGCCGCGATAGTCCGAGATCTCGGAGCGGAACGGGTTTTTTGGCCCGGCCGCTCCAAGCCGTTCCGCTCCCGCGACGGTTGCTGTCTCGGCCGAGAAATCCGTGTCGCGGCCGCGTCGGTTCCGCGTCGGGAGCGGCCGTTCCAGGCGTTCTTCACACATCCGACTGAAATTCCTAAATTACCCTCTGTGTTTAATTTATTTTAAGGGCAAAATTGGAAAAAGACCAAAAAAAACCCTAAAAACCTAATACATTACCCCGAGAGCCTCCTCACCCACTTTTCTCCCCCTTCTTCTCCATTAGAAAGTCAAAAAGAGAATAACCCACTTGGCCACTTGCTCCGGCGACCGCCCGGCCAGCCACCAGCCACAACCGGAGCTTCATCCCAGTGTTCCCTAGCTCCGGCCAGCATCCGACGGCTTATGGCATTTTCTATTAAATGGATTTGCTTTAGTTTCACAGTTTATGGCATTTTCCATATTGATTCGACGGTTCTTTTTAGTAGGTGAATTTTTGTCGCTGAATTTTTTTTCTTTCCAATATGAATTTGTAACAGCCATGTCGACAACTCCTAATGTTAACCAATCATCATCGGTTTCTTCTTGACCCGAGCTATTCAAACCAAATAGCAATGATATAGGATGGAGATGGAATAGTTTGAAGGCTTAAATGTGTTTATTTCCTTGGATTGATTTGCATTTGGACGAATATTTGGCTTTGTTATATTGACTTTGGTTTTAATTATGACTATTTGCAAGTGATTATTGCCTTTCTGATTTTTAATATTTATAAGTGTATTTATTATTATTATTATTCGCATTTGCTTCTATCTCACCCGTTCCGCGCCCGTTACCGCGCCGCGTCGGGTTTTTGGGTTACCCGCGCCGCGCCGCGTCAACCGCTTTGACAACTATGCTATATAGTCTCTAGTCGCTTGCGAATTTGTCAGTTCCTGATGCATTTTAATATTTTCACCAATTGATGGATTCTGTTCAGTGATATCATTGAGCAACTAAGATATGATTTATCCCAGATCTCTTTTTCTGGTGGAAACTGCCGATCATGGGTTTAAATTCAGCTCAAATATTTGAATTCTCTTTTGTAGGCAATGAGATCGACACAGAACTCCCTTAAGCCCATATATATTTCAGTGGGTCATCGTATATCACTGGATACTTCTATCAAACTTGTAAAAATGACATGCAAGTATCGAGTACCCGAACCCATTCGGCAGGTTAGACCCAATACTGTTTAAGATGCTGTTTTCAATTGATCTTAAAATTTGATGCATCGCCGCTCACAATAGTGTATATGGTTATCATGAAAAATGCTCGTTGTTGATGTCCTTAACTGTATTTTTCTGTTTTGACGAAAGACTTCAGGGTGCGGCTATATGTCCGTGAAAACTTCTAGCATTTACTGATGTGCCAATGAAAATAGCAATCAGAAATACACCCTAATCCTACTGCTTCATGTAAAATCTTGATGCTACTGATAAAATTGTATGCTCTTTTGGTGATAATTAATGAAGTTTGTATTTAGGTGAATGCTAATGCTGATCTAACCTACACTATTGCTGTTCAAGAATGCTTTTATGATGATTATCCTGAACATATAAACGATACCAACTTTGTGGCCCATATACATCAGTGTCTCTTCGTGATTTCCTTTTTCTTCGCTTTATGTTTTCTCATTCATTTAGGCTGATATAAGATCAAGGGAGTTCATCCGGATACATCAGAAGGCAGTGTCATTACTTTGATCTGGTAACTATCTTTTTCCTCGGATCTTTGTTCCACTTTCTTACTTCTATAGCGTGAGCTCTGCAACCCTATTGAATGTGGCCATCTGACGGATCCATTTCAGGGAATTTTTTTTGCATATTCAGGATCTTATTCAGTAAGCTGAGCCTGATGGCTAGTGAGCTATTGTTGCAAGATCAGCAACTGAAGTCTGAAACCATTTGCAGGGGAGGCGATAGTTTTCCACCGGAGAGAACCTGCATCGGATTGCTTTCATTGAGAAACCAAGAAGCAAGACTCCAAGTCATTTGATGAGAGTTGCTTGCAACAGAAAGCTTCTTCCTATCTGAGATTTTAAGCACTCACTTTGACAGTCTGATGGAATACTCATTTTCAAGAAGTAGAGGGGCCCAAACCATGCTTTGGATGCTAAATTTTTTCTCTCAGAAAGTTTCGGATGCTTACTGATTGCTCTGAGAGTTTCGGATGCATAGTGCAGGCAATCTTTTAAACAAGCTGAAGCTTCTGCAGTATCTCAATTCTAGTTGTCAAAGATCAGTTATATACACGATTAGAGCAAACAATCCAAGTAAGCTGATATGACCCCGTTGTCCACATCAGAGATAATCTAAGGAGATTGTCCACCCTATTTCTGGAGGCTTTTAGTGAGGGAAGAGCTTATTTATTCTTCTTTCGATGTCGAGTTGCTTCTGCAGTTGCTGCGATTTCTACTGCAATATTATGAGCCAGCTATGTTTCAATTGCAAAGGTTAAAGCCTGCATTGTTAATATTAGAGGACCCAACAATTTCAAAAGGATTATTGTATTCTATTCACTGGTTTCACTTCTGCAGATATTATCTTTCCCACACCCTATACTATTTGTACTCACCATTTGTAAAATGTTAAGCAATACAAGTATGCCACAAATACTAAAACACTACCAGCAAATTTACAAGCAAGAGTAGCACCAATAATAGAGTTAAACTTGCTGATTTCTCAGCACCAGAGATATGTGACAGGATCATGATTCTGAACTTGCATTCGTCTGTTGACGGGTCCTTGGTTGTAACCACAGAAACATTTGGGAACCTGCATGCAGTTTCAAGCTGATTGTTCTCCTGGTAGTAGCTATTAAATGCATATGAAACGTTCCCGCGCGCATCCAAGTTTCCGCAGGAAGATCCATAACCCAGGCTGGTGCAATCTGCAAAAGTGCAAGCATAGCTCACGCTTGGTCCGATATTCGGGTCCTCAAGGCTTGCCGCTGGATCCATTATGCACCATTGTTTGGCTTGATATTGCACATCTTTTGCTGCTACCAGACCGTTCGAGCCCGTTCCCAAGTTCAGACTATACTTGGGCTTTCCATCATAGTAAAACAATCCCCAGTGGCGCTCGAAGTTACCCGGTTGAACGCTCTTGCCATCTTCGTCGACGAGGCTAAACAAGTAAGCATCCAACACACCCGGTCTCAACGGGGTACCGGTTTTCATATGATTCATAAAACCTTGGTTGAACTTCCTTGCATATGTCAAATTTGCATTTTTGTCTCCATCGGTAGGCCAGCCGACCTCGCCGACGATAATAGACAGATTACCATACCCGTTTTTCTGTAATGCCCAGACAAGGGTATCATAGTTAGCGTCGAACACATTGGCGTAGATGGTTCCACCGTCATTCACAGAAGACGAGTTGCCGTCAAAGAAGGCGTAGTTGATAGGAAAATACGGATCTTCGTGCAGGCTTATGAAGGGGTAGATGTTGACGACGAACGGCGAGCCATTGTCACTCAAGAACTTGTTTATCGACAGCATAAGATCACGAACGTCCGACTGAAAGTCACCACCGGAGGGTAAACCCGATGAAGTCGAGTACACGTTGGCGTTCAGAGGGACGGTGACTTTCACCTGAGGGCTCAACCCGGCCTTCGTTATAGCTGCTTGAATGTTTTGAAGAGCAGGAAGAATCACTGTCAGAAAGCTTCCGTTGTATGTTGGCAACAATGGCTCATTTCCAACTGCAACATACCTTAAACAAAACCCGGATAGTCCACAAATCAGGCTTAGGAAACTTATACATGTCTCAAAAACAGATAAAAGGAAAGCAAGTACGTGCAGAGCCAACAAAAGAACACTCTCTTCAAAATTTGTAAAAGAATTCGAAGCACAATCAACCAAATATAAGTCTCAGGAATGGCTATCGAACCGATGGCTACCAAACTTCGGTTACAGAAGAACGCTACGTATTCGAGAATGATCCGAGCCAGAAGCAGAGGAAATACCTGACATCCACACCATGGGTGGAGACATGGGAGGAGATGTTCTGAGTAACCCAATTCTCAGCTGCTTGATCATTACTTGCAAGATCAGATAACATCTCATTTGGGATACCAACCATCACTTGGATCCCTGAGTTGCCAAGAGCACTCATAATCGACGAATCCGCGTCGAAAAGCTTAACCTTTTGGAACCCATTATCCCTTAACATTGCCACCATAGTTGGAGGAGGCAGAGGGTGTGTTAACTGTGTTCCCCAGTTCACTCCAATCCCACTCACTGAAGTCAACCCAACTTGGACAAGAAGCAACCACATGGACACAAGGGACCCACTAAACACAGCTCCCTTGTCCAAACCCATGTCTAGGAACTTGAAATTCCTGTAAAAATTAGAACTTCTCTCTGTTAGAACACAAGCTCTTGTAAAAGCGTCTTTGGCCTGATCGCACAAGACAAGAAAAAAAAAATATAGCTAGGAAGTATCAGAGGGAGCATAAAAAATTCTTAAACCAAAGAATCTAAGAAGAGGTAGTTCTTAGTGGTGATGACTTGGATTTTCCATTAAACAAAAGTTCCAAACAAAGCTGAAGCAGAGTAGAACATATGAGAAGCAGAAGTTCCATTAAAAACTTACCAGTAAAGAAAGTAACAGGAGAAGAAAAGTTGGAATAATTGCTCCAAGTTGCAAGAGAGAGAGGAGAGTTGTTGAAAGTAAGATCAGAAGATGCTGATATGGCTTTTTTAAAGGTGATTCTTTCTCTGGAGCTTTTTTCTTGATGGATATGGACTAATACCTGAAGAAGGAACAAGGAAAAATTTGTGAGAACATGAGGATTGTTGAGAAATAGATGGAGGCTAAATATTGTTATTGAAGTGCTTGGTCTTGGAAAATGGACCAGCTTCTAGGTGGGGTGAACTGAAGGTTACCTGGCTAGACTCCAACTCTACTTGTTTTAGAGAAACATATAGAAACTAGGTGGGGCTGTTCAGGAGAAAAAAATAGAAATAAGGTGGCTGTTCAATAATTGTGTTTGTTATATAATATCCAGAGAGTTAGTCTATATTGTAATGGTTTTGTTCCTCTATAAATTAACTATTGTGAGTTTTAAGTCTTATAAATATTAAAAATATCATTAAACAATTTACTTTTAGATATAAACTTGACAACAGTAAATGATTCTTAATAAGATAAATTGGAAAGAAAAATAATTGGGTTTGTGTCTGAAATGGACAAGGAGAACGTGAATGGCTTAAATGAACAATAATGGAGGAGTTTTTCTTTTAAAATATAGTCGATGGATGCAATATCTATACTTTTTTGGGCCTCCGGAATGTTTCCATCTCTGGGAAGAGAGAGTGTACGTGTGGGGATCCCAGTAGCTTCTTGGAAAGACCGTCCAGTCATGGAAGTTACATTTATAAATAATAAGTGGAAATATTTAGTATATAAAGTTATTTTATTGTTTTGTGATTTGACGTGCTAGGCATTAAAATGTTTCTTGGCTCAAAAACCATCAATCAAATAATATGTGTGTAACTATAGTTAGGTTAGCACTAGCTATTATGTTTTTGCATCTATACTATTGAAAAGTCTGCATTATCCTAAAATAGCTATATGTTTCAAATCCATAGTTCTAGGTAATAACAAGGGATTTATAATATGCTTGTGAATGAAATTAATAAAATAGTAATGACTTATCATAATTTCTTGATAATGAAAGTTTTGTTATTGTTGAATTATCGAGATTGTTATAACTCCATGGCGGTGGTCAAATAAGAATTAAGATGTCAGGTTGTCGGCAGAGAAACGCTTTAACTTTTAAGACCAGTCGCCCGGGATAATAAATTTTTTTTTTTATTTTTTTTTTTAAAATAAAAAAAATTAAAAAAAATCGGAAAAATTAGGAAAAAAATTTTAAAAATTCTTTTTACTGTTTTTGACTTTTTTGTGCAATTAAATATTTTTTATTGTTTTTTGGTAATTTTATACAATTTTTTGAATCCAAATAACGGGACTTTTCGGATGAAAAAAATGTGTGTGGTCCAAATTTGATGTAAAAATTGTGTGGTCCAAACTTGATGTAAAATTCTATAAATTATTACTACCTTCTTCATAAATTTTCACACCAAAATTTCTTATCTTTCTTATCTTTCAACACAATCTACATATTTTTCATTATGGCCGAGTCAATGTTAGAGATGGTAGATGAGCATTTCCGAGATGGGAAGCTCCGTGAAGCCTACGATATGTCCATTATGACATGGCATATGGACCCATACAATGAGAGGTTCAAACACTACCATGCCGCATTCCGCATCTTACTTGTTGTCGAAGATTACGATAAGGTGCCCAACGCGTACAAGATCCTTGATCTCCCCAACTTCGCAAGCCCGGACACTTTTGCGCATGCTTTTTGTCGTATTGGAAAGTTCGTCGCCCCCGAGAATATCAAATCAGCAATTACTGAGAAAGCGTACAAGTTAGTCGTGGACGCTTTCGAGCTCCTCTTAGATGATGATAAGAGAATGCGGTTGAACTTGTACATTAGTTTGGGATTAATGTAAGAACTAAGTAATTTATATTTTTTAAATGTAATTTAATATATTTTGATGTAATCAATTTCAGTTTTTAAATTTATGTAATTGTTTCCAAGTTCGCATGTAATATTTTTCGAATTTTATAAAATTTCTGTTTCGCAAAATGTGGCACTTCGAAATTAAATTTTGCATTTTTTAAGTTACGCGGAAAAAATATTCGATTCTGATACAGATAACTGAATTTTAAAAAAGCTGAGCTCAGAAAAAAGCTGACGTGGCGCCCAGGGCGTGGCACTGTAGCAGGGGCACCACTGTGAGCTGAAAACTGAGAGCAGGGGTGCGGCTGACGTGGCGCCCAGGGCGCGCACTGTAGCGGGGGCACCAATGCGGATGGTCTAATGTCCGGCCAGCAATTGCCGAAAGTTGAGCAACTTTTCGTGTAATTGTTTCCGGTCTATTATGGATTTATTTATATTATAAATTTTGGTCAATTTTATATTATAAATTTAAATGAGAGACAAGTACTTAATCGATCGGTGAGATAGTTATATAAAAATATCAGATTCAAACTTAAATTGTATCAGGATGCTAGTTGGTACAGGAAACTGCCAGTCACATTAGAAAATTTCAGGAAAATTACTTTCACTTATTTTTTTATTTGATAATTATATAAAATTTTAATATATATTTATACTAAAACCAGAATTAACCTATCTAAAAAATAATCAATCTACGAATTAAAATTAATTTTTTTAAAAAATAAATATTATCTCACTTTCTAAACTTTCTAAGTCGGCAACGAAGGAATCGGATATCTATCTCAGTGTTCTATGCGACATTTAGGCTTTATATGGTAAGGACGTACAAGATGAAAGAATATAAATAAATTCGGGTTATACTAATATCAATTGTTTCCAAAAGTTTATTATGAGTGAATTTGAACAATTTCTTTTGGTATTAGCCATAGGGTTATGTAATATCGATGCCCATTCAACGCGTACGTCACCATTTTTGGCTAGAAAATACTTGTAAGAAAGAATAGTAGAATACCCCTTAATATTGCCATCAAAAGATTATTCCCACGTCATCCATCAGTGCCACGTACTCCAACGTTATCTTTATTCTTTCGGTTTGATTCCACTTGGTATAATAATATCTAATGGATTTGGGGTTGTACAAACCGGAAGTGGGCTGGTTTAAAGTTAATGTGGATGCAGGAATTAAGGCAGGAGGGAGATCAAGTAGGGGTTGTGGTAAGGGATGATGAAGGTAATTTTGTTATGGCAGCGGTCCGGGTCTTTCCCAACCTACATCATCCTACCCTAGTCGAAGGCGAAGCTGTGCGCGCTAGGTTGGAGCTGGCCAGTGTCATGGGCCTTGAGAGAGTCTTGGTCGAATCTGACTGCTTACCGGTAGTACAGCTTCTGCTCAAACCTTCCTCTGATAGAAGTGATCTGGCCATAATTATCGACGATTGCAAACTCTTGTTTTCTCAGTTTCGGCAGGTTCGCGTGTGTCATGTACGTCGGGAAGCTAATCAGGCAGCACATACTCTGGCGAAGAAGATTGTGGCGAGAGATCGCGAGCTCTGGGTTTTCACATGGCCACCTGATGACCTACTGGATGCTCTAAATCAGGATAATCTCGGTCAGGAGGCCCCTTGACATCGATGACGGAGTGAGAGTGTATTCTTCAAAATACTTCGCAGTGTCATCGCTGGTACTCTTTTTCCTATCTCCGGTTTTTTCCCGATGCGGCGGGTTTTTTGGAATAGGTTTTTTAATGAGACCAACGGCTGCAACTTCGTACTCGTACGAAAGGAAAGATATACATTGTGTGTGTTGTTTGTAGAACACTCCTGAGATTTAGATTTCCGTTTCTTTGTTCTGTTTTTCTGGGTGGGTGGTATGTTTCTCTTCGTTTTGGTTCTGATGTATTATGGGTATCATGCTGTAACTTTTCTCCTCAAGCTATCAATGAAATGCCTTTTTCCGCAAAAAAAAAACGGTATGCGGGATTTTTAGCATTCGAGATTTCGGTATTTTATTTAGGAATTCAGAGTTAAAATTTGGTACGAGTTTTTTTGGAAAATATGGTGAATTTATGTGTTAAGTAAAATTTCGTTAAATTCCAATTTTTTTAAATTGCGGTATAGGGTATGTTCGGTACGAGGTATTTTGGTTTGGTATATACTGAATGCATTCGTAAATGAATTTGTGTTCGAGCTAAACCAAATTTTAGAAGAATAGTAAAAATTATCATATTTTGTGTATTTATATTTTTACGATTTTAATTTAAATATTTTAACTAAGGTATAGTAACTTTAGATGAAACTTATCTTATAAGTAATTCAAGATTGACAATTCTTGATCATATATGGAACCTTTCTTTTTTCTTTTAGGAAAAAAGAAATATCCTTCGTCTTTCAGGATTCAGGATATCCCTTCCAGTTGGAGGATCAACGTAATCGGGATTTATGATTAATATATACATGGTTTTACTCGGTGCTGAATTTGTTTTTTGAAATGTACAAATAACATTTTTTTTACAAAACTTCAAAAATTATAGGACCAAAATGAAAAAAATCATACGGACTGATATCACATAAATGAAATGACATTCTTAGAAAATAAAAAATATACATATTAGAGTTTTTTGCAAAAAATAAAAAATTATAAGACCAAAGTGAAAAAAACTCTACAATGGCTAGTATTATCATATGAAAGAAATGACATTCTCATAAATTAAAAAAATATATATATACGTGTCAGGTCTTTATTTTTGCAAAATTCCGAAAATCATGGAACTAAAGTAAAAAACCCACTCAGGTGGATATCATATGAAATAAATGTCATTCTCAGAAAAATAAAATATACGAAACTATACATGTCATGTATATTTTAATCCAAAAATCATGGGATCAAAGTGAACAAAACTCACACATGTCGATTTACATAAAGAAAATATCATTTTTATAAGGAAAAAAACAAAAATACACATCATTATTGTATAAAAAATATATGTATTGCATAAAAAAAATTCAGCGCAATTCAATCCAAATTTAAAATTATATAGACTAATTTGTACAGTTCATACACGATACATTGCCAATATATACACGTATTAATGATTATTAGCAACTGAGTTTTCACTTTTCACATAACTAACGACTTTCTAGGCAGCCCTAGGATGTTGACGTTGCAAATTGGACGGTGGGGTGGGCGGAAAACAAAAATTATTCTCCATTTTGTTAAGGGAAAATCATGCCACGTATTTGAATATTGTTATGTTAATATCGTAGAGAAAAAATAAGTGACTCAGATTTGAGCTTTAACACATCATAACGTGCGTCTACTTATTATGCTACATGATCTAAATCTTCCACGTGGGGTTGTTAAGGTGTTCTGTTTGTCGGTCCACTTAAAGAATATGAATACATAGAAGTTTGAGCTCTTTATATTTTCAGTTTTTCATACATTGTTGTTTGAAAAATATAAAACCAGAGATTCGGATTTATAGTTTCAAAATTTTAGTGATGCATACAAAATCATATAGTGTGCCACGTAATTTTGGATTACATACTTATTGTGTGAACTGTCACATGGGATGATAAAAATGTCCATACTTTGCGGATCGGACCTTACCCTTATCGTGTGAGTTGAGGCTCTGTTAACTTTGTGGGTCTAAGATAGTGTATGAGCATGTGTCTACAATTGAAGGCAAGACACCTTTACCCTTTTACCCTAATTACACTTTTTATTTTTGTTTTTTATGCATAAATTATAACATATTTCTTAAATATTTTAGAATATGTTTCATGAAATTGACTTTTTAATTTTTTTTATTGATATACTAAATATTACATGATAAATTTTCATATATTTATTATAATTCAGTTAAATTTTATATACGAAATTAAAATTTTGTGTTAAAAAATATCTTGCATTTGATGCAAGGATCAGACTTTATAAACCCTACGGATCCTGAGAATAAGAATATGGATTTAGTATTAAAATTTTTTAAGGATCTAGAAAAAGATATAGGTCCAACTTTTCAAACCATGAGACTAGTCAAAAAATTTGTTTCCTCTCACTTCTGGTTATAGGACAGAACATCACACGTACACTTTGAAAGTAAAATATTGGTACCATCATCTTTAACCTGAATTTCTTAAGGAAATTTTAAATTCAAATCTTATTCTCTCCAAATATAATTCAACACAACCACCTATATATTCGAAGGTGATCCTAGAAGTAGGTGGTCCATGATATTGGGTTTGTAATTCCATTGCTTCTAAACCCTAGGACCAAATCAAAACATAAAGCATGTTTATTGCCATTAGAAAACGACCTTTCCATCCATTCCCGAGAGAAAACAACGACCTTTCCATCCATTCCCGAGAGAAAACAACGACCTTTCCATCCGTTCCCGAGTAAAAAAGGACCTTTTCGGAAAGCATCATGGTAAGGGCTTTACAATAAGAGTTTAGGTTTAGGAACACCGAACGTGTTGCACATTTATTAGAAATAATATGTTAGCACGTTTTTATTTCAGACAAATATGTGATTAAATGTACGAATCTGTGTTTAATAGTGAGTGTAACAACTTTCTATTTTGATGATCTTTTGATAAATATAATATATTTATATAAAAAAATCCAAACAAAGATCATAACTAGATTAGAAAGTCCTTCAAATACTATAACCTTGTAGTTCTTTAATGAGTTCAAAGTTTTTCGAACGAGAAATACATCAATAAATATAAATGAGAAAACAATTCTTAAATATGAATTTACAATGTTCAATTCTGATAATTCTATTGCTTTGCATGGGTTATTGCCATTAGAAAACGACATGTCAATCCATTAAAGAAAAGAGACCTTTCGAAAAAAATCATGATAAGAGCTTTCCAGATCCAAACAAACATCACAAGAAGCATAAAAAGGTCTAAAGGCTACAACCTCACCACCCAGTGATCGTATAAGACTGGTTTCCACCTTTTGGATTAGCCCTTCGTATTTGAAATTACGAACAAACTTGCTAATCTAGTCTTCTTTTTCTTCATTCTAATGGTCGGTGATAAAGTCTCACCTGTAAAAAATTAAACTTATCTTGTCCATATAATTGTGATTAATTTACCCTGTTAACACTTTATAGACACTGGCTATTGTCGTGTCTCTTTACTGAGTCAGCCAGGTATGGTTGATCTTCTTTGGAATCTAAAAATAAAAAGTTGTACTGATTTTTTTTAATAAATAAAGTTGCAGAGATTTATCCATGAAAATTGATTTAAGTAATATATGCATTGAATTAAACATTTACAAATATAAAATAGAATTACCTCATAAAATATGATCTCTTATTGTTCGAGTCTGAATACTAAAACTATGTAATGATTTTCATTGTTTTGGTTTATCTATCTATATATTTTGACTATTCAAGGATGTACTTACTTTGACTTGGAATGCACTTTTTGGAGGCCTTGTTCCAACGGTGGAGGAGGACATTTGGTTTGCGTGGTCATATTGAATGAATTCTATGAATCTTTTATTGATAAAATAAACTTCGCCACTTAGCTTCCCTTGCTATTCGATCTCATGTGCTAAACGGCCTTAATTTGTTTCCGGTCTAGAAGGTCATGATTTGAGTATATTTTATTATTATCATGTAATTTAAAGATTTGGCACATATGATTCTATATATATTAAAAATGATCAAATCTGTCACTGATTCGATTTTTTCACAAATGTAACTAGACTTCCTTTCTTTTATTGACATCGATCAAAGTCATTTATCAAAATGAAAGTAGGAGAGACAACATTTGAAAAGGGTCAGGATAGCTTACCACATTGCTATTTCCTGTCTTAATGATTTCTGTTGGTCGGTTGTATTATTACAAAGCTGTTCTAAAATTGGCTTGGTTCCAAGATGTAGGATTTATATTGAATCACCAAAATCCTTTTTTATCTATCATTGACTTAGAATCACATGTATCCAAAATATCTTGTAGTAAGATCAATGTAGTTACATGTAACCGTATACCAATGGCATGGTAAACCAATAAGTCTCCTGACCCAATTATTTGCATTTTTCAAAGGGGTACAGAAGGTTTATTGAAACCATGAGTAACTAACTGATAAATTCTAAACCACAAAATTGTACGTCTCTGCCTAACCGTAATTAAAAAAATTATACATAGAAATATATCTTCAGGGACTAAAATCAAATGGCCACAAATTCCAGTGACCATCGAAGCATATTATCCACCTTCCTTCCTCTCTTCTCCATTCTTTGTCCTCTCTCTCTACCCATTTTAAGTTTCCCCATTTCCTCTCTCTCTCTCTCTCTCTCTCTCTCTAACCATTTTATCAACAATCGGTCTACAAAACGAAGAAGGTCCCGTTCCCCAACCTCCAAGGATCGAAAGCGATCTCTTCTTCGCTCCGATCTCCAACATTTGGCGGGTAATCTTCAAACCCCTCAATCCCCAGCCGATTACTTCTTTCCGCCTCCCGATTTGACGGTCTTTTCCGGTGAAAAATTCCACTTTCCGATGATCGGAGCTCCGATCGTGTTTGTTCCGGTTAATATATTGCTGTGCACAAACTGCGATTAGGGGTTCTCTTGATTTTTATATTCCAATTCGGTTAGGGTTTTGCACTTTTTTTGGGTATGAATGTATAGTTTTAGTTGCTTGGGTGATTGATCCTTAGAGTGAGTGATCTGAACTTTCTACGGATTGGAAATGAGCTGGCCTTCTCTTTTCCCGAAAGTATTTTTGAAGGTTGGTGTTGTTTTGTCTGTTGAAGTTGCGATTTTGATTTTCGAGCGTAATGGTTGGCCCGATGGTTAGAGTGACGACCATTTCGGAACAGAATTAGCTCTTTGAGCTGGCCAATGCGAGGTGCACATAATGCTGCATGGTGGAGTTAGGTTTGCGCACAAGATCTTCTTGTAGCTGCTGTGCGATGGGATGTGTTCTGGACTTGGTCTATGTTGCATACTGGCGCTTTTCCAATTTCTGGCCGATGTTGTGCTTTTTTTGCTGTCGGCACACTGCTTTGTTGATGATATTTTTCCATTGATGATATTTTGACATCTAGCAATTAACTTGTTTTCTGTATTAATGCAGGGGGATAAGGGCACCTCTCCCACCACAGAATGATCAAGATAACTAAAAGAACTTAACCCGAACATTGTATTAAGGAAAAGTGGGATTCTCTCAGTTTCGACAAGCAGAAAAAAGGTGGAGGAAAATACCTCATTTCTTTCCAGTTGTCTCCTCTGTTGCTTGATCATGCAATTGTGAACCTTAAACACATTTCCATATCATCCATCAGAAAATGGGAGATCATGCAGCCAAAGCGGAGGATTTTGAGAAGAAAGCTGAGAAGAAGCTAAGTGGATGGGGCATATTTAGCTCCAAGCATGAAGATGCCGCCGAACTCTATGAGAAAGCTGCTAATTCTTACAAGCTTGCCAAATTATGTGTGTCCTCCACTCTGGTTATCTGTCAGCTTCTTCTTTTTTCTATAAAATTAACAACCTTTATTTTGTAGATGATATTTTGTAGAAGCAATAAGTTCACTGCTTGGTGTGATTATTTTCTTAAAAAAAATTGGGATACTTTTCATTAGTTCAATGTTTCTGTGGTTTGAACTTCTTCTCTTTGTCTTATTTCTAACTATTGTAGGTTAAATTGTTCTTGATGTTTTAGGGGATAAAGCTGGATCTACCTATATGAAGCTCGCCGGCTGTCATATGAAGGTACATAAAAGAGATTGTTTGGTCATTTATTACGATGTTTTTTATGAATGTTATTTCCTTTTAAAGAGAAATGGCTTTTGTTAATGTTTATCTGTAGATGGATAGTAAGCATGAAGCTGCTCAGGCTTATGTTGAAGCCGGACATTGTTACAAGAAAACCAACACTAGTGGTACTCTCTTTTTATTGTCTCGCCCTGTGACTTCTATTTACCTGTCCATTTTTTTCCTGGATCTTTATTGACCAGGCTTTGATTTGGGTTTGAAATACATCTCTGTTTCCGTGTGTCTTTTTTCCGCGAGGGAGTTTTCACAGTTGCTTTGGGAAATTGTAGTTGGAAAACAGAATTACAATATAATTGTGTGTTTTATGCTTTACCCTTCTTGCTTTACTCGAAAAATCATTCAACGTGATGACAACTGCAAACAGAGGTTGCCTTGACCTTGATGATGGTGCGTGCAAGCACCTTGGACAAACTTTGTTGATTCATTCTATTGAAGTCATATTGGGTATGATCAATTGAGGATCTTATGCATTGGTTCAACTTTCATATGCATGCTAATGTTCTCATGCTTATTATTCAAGATACAACTGATGACGATGAAGACATTTTTATCTGTTTTGCTATTCTTTACCCCCTCTAATAATCTATTACGTACTTCCTACTGTGCAGAAGCAATTTCTTGCTTGGGTGGGGCGATTGAAATATTCTGTGATATTGGAAGAATCAACATGGCTGCAAGATACTACAAGGTATGCTAGTTACGAGAGTTGAATCCCTGGCTTGACGTTGTGCTTCATATTGGTGTTGCTGTTTTTCCCATTGGCTTTGGTCTACAACCCCCAAGTTCTCATGGTCGCAGGCTTTTGTATTAGATGCTTGTATTAGACACGTGGTTGAATTATTGTGATTAATCTTCCTTGTTTCAGAAAAATAATGAAGGTTCTCATTTCCATTATGCAGGAAATAGCGGAGTTGTACGAGTCAGAGTCTAAAATGGAGAAATCCATGGAGTTCTATGAAAAAGCTGCCGACTTATTCCAAAGCGAAGAAGTGACAACGACAGCGAATCAATGCAAGCAGAAGATAGCTCAATTTGCTGGCCTGCTAGAACAGTAAGAGCATACACATCTTGCAGTTAGCATTTTTCACAAGAGTTTGCAGTTTGCACCTCTCTATCCCTTCAGTTTTTGGGTGTTAGAAACTGATTGTTATGTTTGATATTTCGATCTGTGTAAGCAGCATCCTATCCTCTTTTGTCTGGCTTTGTAGTAGGGTCGTAGATCTCATCAGATGTCTTAGTCTATTTTATGCATTTTGATAGCTCTAATGCACAATGTATAGAAGTTGTTATGTGTCTGTGGTTGTATTTTTGGTAAGATAATGGGATTGCTAAATCTGAAACGTCCAAGTTAAGTTTTGTTTAACTGGTTCATGTTGGTGGAATGGACTCCTTTTCTTGTAAACAGTCTGAGCAATAAATCATTGTGCAGTACTTTGTATGAGCTTGTTTACTGATAAAATTGAGCCGAGGAGGAGCACCCATTCAGAACTGTGCATCAGAGCACTTCTTTGTGTTTGTTCTTCTACTGTTGGTTTGTGGCACAACTTTCACAGAAGCATCTTCTTGTTCTTTCTGATTGGGTTGCCTGTTTTGTCTGCAGGTACCAAACATCAATTGAGATTTATGAAGAAATAGCCCGACAATCTCTTAATAATAATTTATTGAAGTATGGAGTCAAGGGTCACCTGCTTAATGCTGGTATTTGCCAACTCTGCAAGGCTGATGTTGTGGCCATTTCAAATGCATTGGAACGGTACCAGGTATGGACTATGGATTTACCCTTACAGTTTTATATTACTGCTTGCTATGGTGAGTTGGTAAAGGAATAAAGTCTGAGATGATATGCAGGATCTGGATCCAACATTTTCTGGAACCCGCGAGTACAGACTCCTAGCGGTATGGTTTTAGCTTCTATTTGGACTGAATCTGGGCTTTCTACGTTGTTTTACCTCATTTGGCAATTCGTTTGGCTAAAATTGTCCTGTATGAGATATTTTGTATACTCTATTATATCCATGGAATTTCTGCGAGCATTATTGAAAGTTTTAGGACATCAAAAAGTTCTTGTCTAAATAAGAAAGTCCTGATCTTTCTATATATACGATTCGTCCAGGAAAGTTTTCTCAGTAATGTTGGATGAACTATGAAGTAGCTATTGTTCTGTGCTGTTTGATTCTCTTCCTCTGTGTGATAGAAATGCTGCAATTAATTCCTTTTCTGTTGGCAGGATATTGCTTCTGCCATTGATGAAGAAGACGTTGCCAAGTTCACCGACGCTGTAAAGGACTTCGATAGCATGACCCCATTGGTATGTGTCTTCTGTTTTTTTCAGAAGATGTTGCCAAGTTCACTTGCACTTCCGTGTTCGGACGTTTTGCATCTTCCTAATCCGCTGGCATGTCCTCATAAAAAATCAATACTCATTGCGACAAACTTCAATAAAATCTTTTCTGTTGATGAGCAGGACTCCTGGAAGACTACTCTTTTGTTGAGGGTCAAAGAGAAGATCAAAGCCAAAGAGCTGGAAGAGGACGACCTTACCTAAGTCATCTACAAGTTCATATTCCATCATTTCATCCTTTTTTTTCCTGGTGTTTTGCTACTGGCTACGTGTTTACATCGACGTGTGCTTGCTTATTCGATGATGTCGGAATGTTTGTTCGTTTTGGTTGTTGACTCGAGTGTGATATACCCTGAATTTACGATTCTGTATTGTTCATGACTTCTATAGTTGAAGAGGATTCATCTGATGTAAAGGTCATTTGATATGGTATCTTATGGCGCAGGTTTGTACCATTCTTTTTGTTTCACTGGTTATGCATTGAACTTCCGAGGAATTAATTGATTTTTAAGGAACAACGACAAAATATTAATTTTTTAATTATGAATACAAGTAATTTATTTGAAATTTTAATTCTACTTTCTGCGATTGATTGTAGTAATGAAAGTTCATTCCACTTAAAAGAGACATTTGTTTATGAATGTCTTGATCCAACCAAACATGTCCGTTCATATATGAATTTATAAATGATTTCCGAATTTTTTTTTTTGACATGCTAAATATGAATGTGCGGGTGTGCAAATTAATTTGAACACAGCCGAGTGAGTGATTCTGGTGTTTTCTCCTTCGAGTTATCAAGAAGCGGGCCGATATTTGGATCAATCTAAACGATTTCGTGTGGATCCTAAACCAGGTTCAAATAAGTTAAAAGGATCCACGCAGAAGCCAAATCCATGTGAATTGTTTGATTCATAAAGAATAAATTTTTATAAACCTACCTGAGTCCATTTTACTGAAATAAGTTTGTAAACAAATCTATTAAATCCGAAATATTTTATATTTGTATTTGAAATCAACTTTTTAGTGATGGTCATATTCAATTTCAGTGATGGAATCACCATATATGTTTGGTAGGCGAAATCAATATTATTTTAAGTATTATAAATATACTAACTTTATGATGAAACCACTATCACTGTAATTAATAAGGCAATGCTTGCCTTATAAGTATTTAATAAGGCAATGCTCGCTAAGCAAGGTTGGCGCTTATTAACCAACCCGGGGTCCTTCACGGCTAAGTTTCTACAGAGTAAATACTTTCTCCGCTGTTCTCTTTTGGAGGTCTCTGTTGGTCCTCGAGATAGCTTTACTTGGCGAAGTATCCTCTCTAGCTTTCCGTTATTAAGGTCTCAAATTGAATGGCGTGTCGGCACCGGTCAACAAATCAGAATTTGGGAGGATAGGTGGATCCCTAATATTGCGAGTGGTCGTCCTACGTATATCCATCCAGGAATGGATGTCTACCAGTGGGTGGCGCAGCTACTGACTATTGATGGTATTGGATGGAATGTACAGCTTTTGGAAAATATGTTTACTGCGGAGGATTGCAATAATGTCAAAAGTATTGTCTTAAGTTCCCGAAGGCCTTTGGATGTGGTAAGATGGAAATTCACGGAGAGTAAAATCTATTCTGTTCATAGTGGTTACCGACTCGACTTTGAGAATTAGCTTGCGACGGGCCACTTGTTGCCAAATACTGATGTTCGTCGCGACCTGTGGCAGAAGAGTTGGTCTTTGATTTGTCCGCCACAGTTTAAAACTATCATTTGGCGGGTATTGGATAATAATTTACCGGTACGGGTAAATCTTAGAAGAAGGGGCTTGAATGTGGATGAATGTTGTCCTGCTTGTGGCCTTGTACCAGAGACTATTCTTCATTTGTTTTTTAATTGTGTGTGGGCTCGCAAAAATTGGTGCGAGATTGGAATTGATTTTGGTGCGATCATTTTTCAGAATTTGCAGGAGGCTTTTGAATTTCTCTTTGCGGTTCGTGATAAAGCCGATTGGGGTAGACAGGATTCATGTATTTGGTCGATGTGGAAAATTAGGAATCTCATAGTTTTTCAGCCTGAATTGACTCGTAATGATTTTCAAATTATTGCTGACAGTATTCGTTTCTGGCAGGATTTCTTGGAGTTGAATGGACGGTCGGTTGAGAAGGTGTATTCGGTTTCCAGGTCACGATGGATTGCGCCTTCTACGGGTTGTTTTAAAGTGAATGTGGATGTTGGTACTCGGCTAAGTGGTGGTGGTCAGGTCGGCATCGTCGTTCGTGATGATTTGGGGCATTTTGTTATGGCCGCTGCACGATCTTTCCCGAATCAAAATCATCCAACTATTTTGGAAGGTCTTGCAATTTTTTCCGGATTGGAGCTTGCTGATGTAATGGGTCTTGAGCGTATTATGGTGGAGTCCGATTGCTTACCGGTCGTGATGCAATTTTCCAGGTCAAACTCGGATAGGAGTGATCTTGCGGCTATTGTGGATGATTGTAGGGGATTATTGTCCAAGTTTCGGCAGGTTAGTATTGGCTATGCTCAACGAGATGCTAATCGAGCGGCTCACGAGTTGGCGAAGTTGTTGATTCCTGGCGATAGGCAGTTGTTGGTTTACTCGTGCCTTCCTGATTGTATTCAGGATATTCTTCTTCAAGAGGGTAGTTCGTCTTTGGAGTCGAGTGGTTGATTTGTTGCTTGTAGTCTGGTGGGATTTTCTATTGTTCATTTTATCTCCTTCAAACATTGCAGTGTTATCGGGGGCACTCTTTTTCCTAATTCGGTTTTTCCCGATGTGGCGAGTTTTTTGAATTAGGTTTTTTAATGAGGCCAAAGGCTCTAACCTCGTTTTATCGAGGGGAAGGGTACCTATGTGGGTAGCGGTGTTTAAGTATGTATTATTCCTGTGGTTTGTTGATGTTCTAATTGGGGTCATGTGCTTTGACTATGATGTTATCTTTTATTCTGATCAATGAAGTATTTTTCCGAAAAAAAAAATACATATCACTGTAATTAATATCTATTAGCTCATTTACAACCATTTAAAATGGTACCAATTTACGTAGAATTTTTTTGAATTTTTTAAATAATAAATTGTTGGTAACCTCGTACGGCTAAAAAGACGTATTTTCTTTTTTTGGTAGAATAGAAAGATGTATATTATGATGAGGAAAACAAGTTCAAGGATAAGGACCGAATCCTTAGAAATTTTATCGGGCGGCCAACTTTTTTCCAACTGTGATATTCCTGCATCTTTATCATTGAAATTTACTTCTTGATATATATAATTAAACTGCATATGATATTTTAAAATTTTCTCATTTTTTACTACCTTTTTTCCGGAAAATAATAGTCTCGTATGATCAATATTAATAAGTGAGGACCAGAAACGGTTCAAAAGCTAAATACGATCATGGAAAGGTTCAAATCAATGTAGCAAATTGCTAATAACCAATATTTTCTTAAAAAAAATCAAAATTGTTATAGCATAGAGATATTTAGTTCAAATAGAAAATTATCGAAATGCACAATCTGAAATAGTTATTAAAGATCTTTGTCAATTCTCAAATATGCCATTTAACTCGAACGTGGATTAGATGTTCGTATGTGTATTAATAGATATTACATTTGAATATAAATAAAATTAAATTATGAAAAATATAATTTATATTCAATTATAAAAAATAAATCCGAATTAAAATTTAGATGAATAATATCGAATCCCAATCAAGTGACTGTCACTCTTATTTCAAAGAGTTTCACGAAGAAACCGTGCCTCTTTAATCTCCTCACGAATTGTCCAGATTTCAAATATAAATTAACTGTAGCGATAGTTCACTTAATACATAATGTAGTTTTATTTTTATGAGTAATATGTAGTTTTGTTAAAAAAAAATTGGGTTAGAATTTGCCGAACTAAAATTTTGATCATATTTAATTTGACCAAAGGCAAATTCACATTCAGATTTATATGAGGTAATTCAAATTCGAATAAAAATTTTAACAATTATAACAAATTAAGAAAAAGATGTAATTTATTGTTACATATAAAAAAACATGTAGTATAAAATAGGTGAATTCACATCCATATTTAATTTAACCAA
>SOPF01024369.1:0-17195 GCA_012979155.1 Hypericum perforatum | reverse complement strand
TCCAACTTGGATTAGCGGAGTTGGCCAAACTCCAGCTCTTTAACCTATTTAAAAAAAAAAGATAATAAAGGATCTCTACATTCTGTAGCAACAGTAAAACAATGGGGCCCCTCTCCCTCTCTCTCTCTAAAGTTGCAGTGCCATTTACGTGAGAAGTGGAACGTGGAATAAATTACTCTTTTCTTGATACCGAAGTTAGCGTGTGAAGAAGATGACCGCTCGCTAGCCCGAAGCCGCGAATCAACAATCCGCCATCCCCCCTCCTAAAAGGCTGCGACCAGAGGCATTGCCTTATCCTCCACCTCTGCCTCCTCGTCGTCCTCTTCCTCCCCTGCCTCCCACATGAAATGTGCATAGGTACCCAGCAACAAACTGCGAAAAGTTCATTACCAGTGACTATGAGATCGAGATTAATATAGAATGAAATAAAAAAAGTGAAGAAAGAACAAAAAGATTACCAGTCGTCGGGGGAAGCCAAAACGGCTTGGTCCAAATATGACTTGGCTCTCTCCCCATCCCGGTGGCTGTCCCATATCAGCTTCCCGTAGAGAGACAGCAGTTCCCCGTCGCCCGGACTCGCCAGTATCGCCTTCCCGTAGCACTCCTCCGCCCTCTCCACGTCACCCTCCACCTTCATTATTCGAAATTCGAATCAAATCACATCAAATACATAATCTCAAATGACCTAATTCCTTAACTAAAAAATTAAATATACCTCGTGGAGAAACTGGCCGTAGTTCCTGAGGAGGAGAGAGTTGCCGGGGTTTAACTTTATCATCCTCTCGTAGTACTCTCTCATCTTCGTCGTATCCTCGCCGTCCTTCCCCTTACTATTTCCCCCGCCGGACTTCTTCCCTTTCTCGGACCCTCCCCCGCCTGAGATCCCCAGCTCCTCATCCTCCTCCTCCAGTATCATCGACGAGAGCGACCGGGACCTGTCCCGGGAGAGAATCGTCGAGCCGCCGGAGAATCCTAACTCCAGTCTCATGACGTCACTCTCCGACGACGCCCTCCTGATCTGGCCTCCACCCCTGCGGCTTTTTAGTTGCAGCGACATTCTCGGCGAAGCGCCGGAGCCGGCGGAGAGGGATCCCCTGATCGCCGGCGACTGGGCCGTGAATGATCCTGTTCTAACCAGATTCGCCTTCATTTGAAAAATTAGTTCTCCTTTTCCTTTTTATCTTTTTTGGTTTCTTCTCGGTAGGGAAGTTCAATTTAAGCTTTCGCGGGTTATATATAGAGAGCGGCGGGCCGTTGGATTGGGAGACTGAGTTGACTTGATGGGCATCAGGATGGCGACGCGTGTACTGATTGCACGTGAAGGGATGGCGGGAGCGGGGTGAAGGGGTCGCGCTTCTCTTCCAGTGGAGTGCAGTCCACGCTTCACGGGGTGTTCGTGAACTAGGAGGGATGACGTGGCCGTGCCACTTGGAAAAGTAAGGTTAGTGTGGGCCCGGTGGTTAATAACGATCGAAGTTCGAGTTGACCTTCCGTCTGTCGAGTACAACTACGGCGGTGAGCCTTCTCCCATCCAGTGGTTTGCGTGTGTTTCCATCAAGGTTATGTTCCCCTCTCCTCTCTTTAATTGTGTTTAGTATTAGTTGCTGCTTATTGCTCGTTATAAATCTTTGGTGCATGAGAAACTTAAATTTATGACGATCTCGACTCAAAATAGCCAAATTCTTCTAACCGAGTGAGCAAATCAGTTGGTTAAAACTGTTTCGATTCAATTAGCTATTTTGATTCTGACACATGAAAATGCATCATGTTAGAAGTTTAACTCGAATTCGAAACATTCGACCATTAAGATATTGGAAACCCGTTTGACTATTCGATAGTCATTGACTTAAGCAAGTAAACAGAGGAGTCACTTTCTGCGCAGTTGATACCCATCACATGTTTCCAAATCGTAACGAGGCGTCAACCTCGTAGGAATGGGTTCAATTCAATTCATCTGCCTCTCCCTGGTTTCCAGCGGCTTCCCCCCTGTGGTCTCATTTATTTTCAGAGCTCGGATTGCTGTGGTACGAGTGTACTTGGGCTAGGATCCAGGCTTCTGTAACTTGGGAGAGGGACCACTGCCATGTGATGTCACGTGGTACCGAATTCGATAACGACTTTAACTAGCCATCATTCATTCTTAATAATAGACATCTTGAACTTGAATTGACCATATAATTTGGTTAAGAAGTACAATGAACAAAATTGAGAAAGCGAAGCTATTCACGCGCGGGCTACTGATTCTTCTTTGTCGTAGAGGTATAAGCGGAAGGTTTCCGTCTAGAGTCTTGACTGGCGGTTCTGATGATGAACAGGAATGTTTCAACAAGCATACCAAAAACCAACCCGAGGATCCCTCCAGCCGCACTCTGTCAAAACGAAGTGACAAAATATGGAAGGTGAGACGGATTGAGCAGCAGGCATATCAGGAACATTTTGTAGAAAGACATCAAGATTACTAACCAAGGCAGGGTTATGGCCAAACAAGGCTCTAAATGCTGCATATCCAACCAGATACCCAGTAAACATGATAAGAGCAACGTGCAGACCTGCATATATAACGGATTAACATTTTCGGCATCCAGTACAAACTGGGCTTATAATCCTTCGTGTGTTTAGATGTAAAAAGATACAACAATTCATGGACCAGAAAATCCATCTTAAGATCTAATTGCAGGCAAGCATACTCTTCATAAGTTAATCATTAATATAGAACGGAAGTCATTTACCCTTCTTCGCAATATTGGTCAGTTATATGCTAAGTAGCAGCAATATGAGGCAAAGACATCCATACATACAAAATGTGGATGAACAGCACAACGCCTCGATAGCAAAGAACTTAGCATACAACTGATAACTCGGGACTATAACTTCCATTCTTCCAAAGAAACAACCTCCTCTTAGTGAGTTGTTCTTTTTTTTCCTTTGACAGAGAACATATGAGGCAACCACAACGGGAAGAACTCAGATTGGTTTCCCGAGAAGCACCAAGATCTCTACGGTTCTACCCCAAGTTGTTTCCCAACTAAAAGAACGAAAAGAAACCCTTCTCTTTCAAGCATATGCTTCCCGATAATCACTCACCAACCGAAATTCCCCTATCACAGGCACAATTCTATCCCGAAATTTGACATCCTTCCCTCACTAAGACGTCGAGATATCCGTAGCATCATTTCGGTTAAACAGGAATTAAACCCTACAACTGTGAGTTCCCAATCAAAACGCAAAAAAAAAAAAGGTAACTCCAGAAATTGCAAAAGAGAAATAAATGTGCATACCAAAACCAAGCTGATCTTTATAAGAGGAGAAAGGCTCGTGGTCTTCATCGTTCCTCGGACTAATATCCTTCACTAGCTCTTTATACGCTTTCCTCTCCGCTAACTCCTCCAGCTTCCTCAACCTCGCTTGCAGCTCTTCGCTCTAACTTCCATTAACTTCCAAATTAATTAAATCAAAAAACCAAGAATTAACAGAATATCAAAAACCTTATTTATTTAACCTTTTTTTACCTTCTCTCTTGGCTTGGGGCTGTTGAAGAGGAACAGGGATCCGGAGAAGAGTTCGGTGAGATCCGGCCGGGTCGATGGATCCGACCCGGCCCATACGCTCCGGAAGGGCTTGTACGGAATCCGATCACCAGACGCGAGACCGGTGGCGAGGTCGCGGAGCTGTTGGGAGAGACAGTGGTCCTGAGAAGCGGCGACTAGGAAGGAGCGGACGGGTTCGGTAGACGACAGGACCAGACCGGGTGGCTGGTTTGGGTCGGGTGTGGACGTGGCCATTTTGGTGATCGGATCTGGGAGGAGGGAGAAGGCGACCGGTAGTTTGAGAAAAGAGAAATTGCTGGATGGGCCCAGTCATTGGGCCTTTAGGCTAGGCCACTCTAGTGTAGTAGGCCGTAATATGTTATTTATGGACTTGTTGAAAGGAGAGGCAAGTCGTCTATAGAGATTAAAAAGGAGACAAAAGTGGGACCATATATCTTTACCAACAAAAATTGGGACCATAATATATGTACATAAATAAAAATATTATTAAGGTCCAAGAAGGTGGTCTCTAATATATAGGGAAAAAATGGTAAAGTCAATTAAGTGCCAAGTGCCACTCTTTTTTAGTGTCAATTCCTCAATCAAACAATGAATAATTTTATTTGAATATGTGAAATATTGACTTTTTAAATAAAATTCAAAGAAAAAAAATTAAAAAATAATATATTATCCTCCATAAATTAGAAAATATTGAATTATAATCATTTGAGATACTAAATCATTCTCGTACCACGGTTTTTCTTATACCCAGACACGTGTCATGTAAGAAGATCATACGAATGGAGGCTCCGGATCCAAGATTTGCCATGGCTCTAGCAGTCAACTGTAAGCTGTCTTACCATATCCTCTTCCATTGGGGGTACGGTGAGGAAAAGAGAAAAAAAGGGGTAGGCGTTCCTTGTGATACGAATTAGGGGCACACAAGTAACCCACGCAACCCCCTCCTCAAACCCATTACCACGTTCCTAGCTACCAACCTCCTCTAATTACTCTAATAATATTAATGATATATATATATGCATTTTTTTGGTAGGTAAATATGCTTCATTAATAAAAAAAAAGACAAAAAAAATAAGTAGTGAATAAAGTCATATTAACCGCGACCCAAACGAAATAAGCGAACCTATCGAACTCAGATTGAGTCCCAAAAAAATTCTATAGGAAGAAGAAAAATAACCATTCAAAGTCCTTGACCAAAATAACCATTCACGGGCAGGAAGATAAATAGTATGCCGGAGAAACTCAAGATCACATTATTTTTCGAACTCGGAGTGAGTCCCAAAAAAGTTCTAACTCTTAATGATATATATATATATATATATATATAACGTGGAATTTCCTCGTATTTCTAACTTTAACAATTAGAATTTGTCTACGAGCTAATAAAATTGAATTCATTTTAAAAATTTAAGAGTGCGATTGCAAAAAAAAAAATCATCAGAAAATACGGGTCAAAATAAGTGAATGTTATTTAATTGTGATATAACAATTCATGGAAAATAAATTATCCTCCGGTCTTACATGGCAACTCTCTAACTTTTGAACTACTATATAAGAAATACCCAACTACCTCGCAACCATCTACTCGCCACGCTCTTTGAATTCTATCCACCCTTCCTTTTATATATACACACTCACTCCTTCCACCCAATCGTAATTTCTTCGTATCCCCCCTCTCCTCTAAGCCAAAAAAAATTCCTCGTACCTCTCCTTACAAAATTTGTTTCGACTCGAATCTTAATTAGTCGAAATGGACCACAATTTCGATGAGCACAACGGGAAGACGGTATGCGTAATGGACGCTTCGGGGCAAGTTGGATCGGCCTTGGCAAAGAAGCTCCTCCAAAGAGGCTACACGGTTCACGCTGCCGTTCAGAGCAAGGGTAAATTTATAATAAATAAAAAAAATCAGAGTTCAAATTTTCACAACATAATTTATTAACTGGTTGGTCCCTTCGAATTTACAGGTAACCGAGCCAATCTCGCAGGGGTATCAAGTGAAAACCAGAACTTGAAGATCTTTGAAGCCGACCCTTTTGATTACCAAAGCATTGTGGATGCGTTGAAAGGTTGTTCGGGTTTGTTCTACAACTTTGAACCTCCTCGAGATCAGCTCGCCTTTGATGTGAGTAATTTTCTTTTCATTGATTATAAAATATTTACAGCAGTTATATCTATAATGTTAAATTTTCTAATGGACCTAGTCAAAATATACCGCAGTAAAATATATTAATTGAGTAGCTAGACCCATCCTTTCATTTTCCGTGTCTCCAAAATTTAATGAAATAAACTGACCGGTCAACTAATTGCAGCTGAATTGAAATTAATTAGACCGCGCAAACGTGACACGCATGAATTGTTTATTAATACACTCAGTTCTTTTTTTATTGGGGTTGTGTAATGAAATAATCAATCTCTTAAATTATTCCCTAACAATAGATGATTCGAATCTAAATTAATTAATTTTTTTATATGTATTTTTATTTTTTAAGGAGTTTATGGTAGACGTTGAAGTAAGAGCAGCGCACAACGTGCTAGAAGCGTGCGCTCAAACGGAGACCATGGACAAAGTGGTGTTTACATCGTCAGTTACTTCTATTATATGGAGAGACGACCGAACGACAATGGAAGCCGACCTAGACGAGAGGCACTGGAGCGACATCAATTTCTGTCGTAAGTTCAAGGTAATTCCTCGTCACGTACAAAGCCTACTAATTGCAACATATTGCGGTTATTTAACTTGTACCAAGTAAAAAAATAAATCAATGTGTCATTTATAGATAACTTAATCTAGAATATTATATTAAATATCAACAAATATTTAGGTGAATCAATGACAAGGTTATATTACTTTAATTAAAATATCTCGAATTCGAATATTTTGGACAATATATATTATTAATATGATAATGAATTGTATCAACAGTTGTGGTACGCCCTATCGAAATCGATATCGGAGAAGGCAGCCTGGTCGTTGGCAATGGACAGGGAAGTTAACATGGTGACGGTCAACGGCGGACTCTTGATGAGCCCGGAGCTCACCATCGAGAACCCTTACCTCAAAGGAGCGGCCGAGATGTACGACGACGGGGTCTTCGTGACCGTCGATCTTGAATTTCTGGTCAACGCCCACGTTTGCGTCTTTGAAGATGTCTCATCCTACGGCCGTTACCTATGCTTCAACCACGTCATCAACCGTCACGAAGATGCCGTGAAGCTTGCCCAGATGCTGACCCCTGAAGCTCCCTCGCTTCCTCAGAGGTTCGTTTATTGATTTTATGATATTATATATCAGTAATTGTCGTTCAAAATACTCGAACAAATTTGGATTAAATTAAAGTACTGTTTTACCCATTAATTTAAAGTTTTTTTTCATACTGATGAAGTGTCCAATTTTCGTGTGCAGAAACGATAACGACGCTAAGATAATCCAACAAAGGATTAGCAACAAGAAATTGAACAAGCTCATGGTCAATTTCGCTACTGGACCACTGTTGAATTAATCATTTAAATGTAAATCATATCAATTTTTTAATTGAAGTACGATGGCAGACCGGGATATTGCCCGGAAGCGAACAGGAAGCCAACAGATTCAAATAACCAAACTCGCTGCCTTCTGTTGTTCGCCAATAATGATATCCTTTTTGTAATGTACAAAATGTGAAATTTGAATGGTCAATGGTATAGTTGATTGAGGGTAAATGTTTTTTGATCGGCATCTGTTAATTTATGTTTTGAGATCTGCCACACTTCAAAATGACAAGATAATTCTTGATAAAACGCAAAATATCAAGCTGTGATGACATGACAATCACAACAAATTTGAAGACCAGATTATCTTAAAATATTTTTTAAGTTCGTAAAGTGTATAAATTATATATATATATAGAGAGAGAAAACATCCAATGCAAATGCCGAGAATAATAATTAAAACACTAAATTTTTAAAAAAATATTAACCATTACAATACACGAATTATCATATTTTAAAGCAAAGACTCGAGACCAATTTTTTTTTATTGGTTATCAATAAATGTGCATACGGCTTGAAACATTGCAACAAAGATTTTCGGTCAAATCATAAATGTTACTCTACCCAGCCTGTCTTTCTGGTTATACTCATAGCCATTCACATAACACATTATCCACGTCGTTCAACATTCAAACACTCATTTGTATATTTTATTTGCTAATTACTATTTGTTACAGGTAAAGAACGAAATAATCTTAAAACAGTATGGGATGATCATTCTAAAGTCAACTATTTTGTAACATAGAAACGTTTCGAATGATCGTCTCAATATTGACAACTTTATAACCTAAAGACGGTGCAAAGTAACTTTTTGTATCTCAACACTATTTTGGAGACTTCTCGGCATGTAGTTGATACATTTTTAAGCCGCTCTTAATGATGTATTTAGACTCGTTCAGCAAGAAAAAATAATCATTTTTAAATATGTTTCTAATCTTTTTAATAACAAAATAATGAAATATAAATGACTATTTTACTACCGTAAATTTTGACAAAATAAATGAAAACTAAACTCACCGAGCACAGAACAAACCGACAAAACCAAACAGTAGTTTGGTAATAAAACGAGGCAGTTGGTTACACTTACACACGCCACTTTATTTCCCCTTTTCACCAGGCTCCCACGAACTCGAACCCTCTTCGATCTATCCTATCTTTGGTCCATAACCCAAATCTATCCCTAGATTTACTGCCCCTTTAATTTACTTCAGTTGCAATAAAAATCTGCATGCTAAAGGTTTCCACTTTTGGCTCACAAAACCAAAGTTTCCATTTTTGCCCACCAAGAAAGGAACGGTGGAATTATTCCATTTCAAGGTATTCTGGATCCCAAACCTCATCTATTTTCAGGTTTCCTTCGTTTTCCCTCCTCCCGGTTGTCCATTTCGTTAACTGTTGTTTTTGTCTTGTTGTTGTAGTAGTGGAGAGTGTTCTAGTGGTGTATGTGTGAGTAGTTAATGGAATAAAGTTCCAATCTTTGATCTTGTTTGGTTGTGTTGCCCCTGAGATTTGGTATCCAGTTGGCTTATGTTAATAACCCAATTCCCAGATTTTCGATTCTCATTCGATTTGGATTGGTGTGGTTTCTATTTGGTTGTTAGTTAGGGTTTTGGCTTGTCAAATTTTGTGACTTTAAGTTTGCTTAGTGTTTAAAATTCTGTCTTTTTGCTGGTACTTTGGATTAACTTCATCTTACATTTGCTTTCCTGTTTAGTTTACCACTCTCATCCAGCAATTTGAGTGTATCATGGTAGAGAGCTGCAGCTGTTCTTGATTCCCATTTAATTCCTTCTTCGTTCCGGAGAACTTCAATTCCCCTGTAGCAAGGGCTTTCGAAGTTCGGGCTGGTAAAATGGACTATTCTAGAGAATATTCTGGGAATGTTGTCCATGTTATTCCTGGATCGGGTCCTGAAAATTGGATGCCTAGTGATTCTAGTTCGGTTTGGGCCACGGAAGAAGATTACCGAGCTTGGGACAACAGGTTGGATGGCTCCCCGTCCAACTCTAACTACCAATCGTCCCAAACTCGGTCTGGCAGCGAGCCTCCTTGCAAAAAATCGAAAAGTAACTCGCAAGAATTGACTTCGAAGAAAACCATTGGGAAGATGTTCTTCAAGACCAAACTGTGCTGCAAGTTCCGTGCAGGCACGTGCCCATATGTAACCAATTGCAACTTTGCGCACAGCATAGAGGAGCTTCGTCGCCCGCCTCCAAACTGGCAAGAAATTGTGGCTCAGCACGAGGAAGAGAAAGGAGGACCAGTTGAGATTCGGGAGGAGTTTCAAATCCCCACGGTAGTTGGATTTTCAGGGGAAACTCAAAGATCTTACAAAGGGAGACATTGCAAGAAGTTTTACACGGAGGAGGGGTGTCCCTATGGAGAAAGCTGTACATTTTTGCACGATGAGCAGTCAAAGAACCGGGAGAGTGTTGCAATAAGTCTGGGACCTGGAGGCTATGGGGGTGGAGGGGGAGGGGGTGGGGGTGGGGGTGGAGGTGGGTCTGGGGTTGTTGTTGTGGGTGGGGGAGGAGGTGGTGGAGGGACAAGTGCTGCTGGTAGTGCGAGCAACGTGAAGCCATCAAATTGGAAAACGAGGATATGCAACAAGTGGGAGCTTACTGGGTACTGTCCATTTGGGAGCAAATGCCATTTTGCCCATGGAGCTGCCGGTATGTTCTGTATAGGTGGTGAATTTTATTGACCATGGTTTGCATTTCCTTTTTCTACGTGGAAGGATTTGAATGTTACTTTCTGTTGATCTGCTCTAGTGAGAAATAATCATTGAATTTACTCCCTTTGTTGTACCCAGCTTGTATAAATCCACAAAACTTCAGTTTATGAACTTGTCTAGTCAAAGACAACTTAGAGAGTTGCTTGTGTTAGTCCTTTTGGCATTGTCTCTGGAACTTTTTTGTCATGTTGTCATCAGGCTCCTTGATGTGAAAATATGTTGCTTACTTATTGAGTTAATTATTGTTTCTCTGGCTAGCATCTAAAGAACTGTTCATTGATTGCATCGTAAACTGATGTTTCTTCTGTCAGAATCTTACTTCTTGCTTTGTTTAACAAACTGACCTCTACTCCTTTTTATCTTTCACTTCGGAAGGTTTTTTGATTTTGGAACTTAAATATGATGTGTGCAGAGTTACACCGATATGGTGGAGGACTTATGGAGTCGGACGGTAAAGATCCCTCTGACGCAAAGCAGGCAGGGGTGCCCGCAAAGGCTGCTTCAGATACCATGGTTGCATCAGTTTCGGCAGTTCCTCACTCGGATGTGTACCTTACTGTACCATCGCAAAGATCCTCGATCGTACTACAGCGACCGGGCCAGAGACACCAGAAGTGGAAGGGTCCAAACAAAATCAGTAGGATATACGGTGACTGGATAGATGACATCGAGTAGAAGTCAATCCTCCATTTTCTCTACTAAAGCAACCAGACAAGAACTTGCTGGCCATGTTGTAGTCAAGAGACAAGAGGTGCTTCGCCTGTGTTTTGGGACATAACAATGACAGTCTTTAGTTTCGGGTCACCGGAGACAATAGTTTCCTGGTTTTAGTGTCCACAGAGAATAAGGTCTCCGGCCATTAACGACATCCAATCCTTGTTCATGTACGTGTTTGCTAGTCCATTCTTGTCTCAAACTTGTAGTCTGCATTTCTGTAATCTGCATTGTCCCCTTCGGTGCCTCTTCTGGTTCTTGTTGTTGGTAATTGTAACCTTCTAAGTTCTAATCATGAATGATACCTCCCTTTGGTTAGTTGGGGAAGATGAAATCAAACTGTGAATTTCCATCTGATGCGCTAGGCCTATGACGCTAATAAATTTGGTTGATTATTGTTTCGAGATAAATAGATTCTGACATAGTCGGAATATTTTTTTTGCAAGAATAGTCAACTGAAGGACATTTATAGGCAATAAGCTCCTTAGCATCCTCAACAGCACTAGTTCAATGACCATAATCTAATATCTACCAAACACCTAAAGAAACCAATCTCCTCCACCTCAACCATAATTCCAACATTCTCACCAAAAGAACTAACACGCCTTCCTCTAGTTGATCCTCTCTCCCTACCGGTCCCTCAAAATAAGGAAAAACCCACCTACCAAAAAAGAAAATAAGCAATTCTCTCTTGATCACTTCCTATTACCCTCCATTCTCTCCTGTTCAAACCCATCCTTACATCCATGCAATGAAGCTAACCAACGAAGGGCTAACATCCCATCTCCGGCCGGCCGAATCAACGCCTCCTCCACGATTCGATGTATTCAAATCCTCAAGCTCCACCAGGGACTCCAGGACTTGCTTCTCCTTCCCTAACCATAGTCCTCACAACCCTCCTCCTCATCTTCTTCTTCATTGGGTTGTTCTCCATATACTTCTGCAAGTGCTTCATGGACGGGATAATGGCCAGCTTGAACTTCAGGCGTACGGCCTCGGAGAACGCTGCGAGCCTGGTTGGCGTCACCCCTGTAAAGAATGGCCTCGACCCTGTTCTCATCGAGCTATTCCCGACCTTCGCCTACTCCGAAGTCAAGGAGCTCAGGAAGGAAGAATGTGCGCTGGAATGCGCCATTTGCCTGGTGGAGGTCGCGGACGAAGACCTCCTCCGCCTCTTAACCATCTGCCACCATTGCTTCCACAGAGAATGCATCGATCTCTGGCTCGAGTCCCACAAGACATGCCCCGTTTGTCGTCGGGACCTCGACCTGCCTCAGGAGGAACTCATGAAAACCAACAATAATGCCAACTTTCAACTCCCTGGCGTAAATATCGACCATCAAGACGTCGAAAACGAGCATGCCATTCGTATAAAAATCAACGACGATGACGAAGAACCTGCGAACGAGGAAGAGGTTGATCAGACAAGGGTCAAGCCATGGAGGTCAGAGGTCTTCTCGAGGTCGCACACCACAGGCCATTCGTTGGCCGTCGGGAGAACGGGCGACAATGATCACGACAAGTATACGTTGAGATTGTTGCCGGAACATGCTCCCGCCGATGGTGCAAGAGGGCACCGTGGGGCGACGTTGAGTTGCATAGATTTCGGGCCGTTCGATTCTTCTAGTACCGACCCCAAGACAGCTTCTCGATTGGCTTCCTTGTCCCGGAGTTCCAACGTTGTTGGAGATGTCGAGAGACTCGGTGTCTGATACGATTAATTAATTATTAATTTTTTTACCAAATTACCCACAGAAAAAGTTCTCTTGTGCTTAAATTTCAAGAGAAAATAACTGATGTTGTTAATCTTAGTTTGTTTGTGATAGATTAATTAATTCGATGGCTAAACGGTTAGTTTCTCTTGTAATAATTCGTGTATTCTGCTTTTAGGCAAAAATATTAATATGCATATTGAGAGCAAATCTTACATGTTTGGTGACCATGTACTGATTTATTTACCTTAAACAAATGTACTGATTTAACGGCATGTATATACGGCATTTAAATTTGTTTTCGGCTTGGGAGCAAAATTTTAATTTATGATCTTTGATAAACTAGCTGATTTGACGATGTTCCGGAGTTCAAAGCCTGCATAATTTAGTGAAGATAATTTACCTTTTGGAAAAATTAAAATGAATTTTTAATTTTTTTTAAAATTGTTTAACAAAGAAAACAGAGGTTTGCTTAAAATAGAAGAGCATTTTTCTATAAATTTAGTCACCTTTAAAAACATATATACATTCAAAACAAAGAGTAGAAAATTGATAGAAAATATTTAATATACATTCAAAACAAAGAGTAGAAAATTGATAGAAAATATTTGGATATAAAACAGGTTATAGAAAATAAATAAAGTCTTAATATAATAAACTATTATAATATTGATTCAATTTTGACTTAGTCAAACCATGTAAAAGCCGACTTTTACAATCCAATTTACCGCTAGTAAGGAAAAAGTGCGGGCCCCACCGATAAACAACCGAAACAAACTACCCTTCGTCCCCAAATCTTCAATTTCCCCTCCGTCCTGCGAACCAGCTTCCCCGGCACACTACCGCGCCGGTCCGCATCCGGTTCGACCGTCCGGTTCACCACTCGAGATGGACCCCTTATCCACTTCGCTGAATCCCAACAAGCAGCTCAAAGAAGAGTACGGCCACGGCATCTTCCTTCCCTGCTAGGTTGTGACGCCATCATGTTTGTTAGTTATCCTTTTTTCTTGTATTTGTACAGATTCGTGAGCAACCTGACCGGATCTTCGATGCTCGAGATCGCCGCTATAACTACCGTCGTCCCTGTACGTCGCCGTTTCCTTCTCCTCCTAATTACCGTTTACTGATATTCCCCGTAGGCCGCCGTTTTTAATAATATATATATTTTTTTTTTGCAGCTTTTCGTCGTCTTACGCCGGTCGCTCTTCTGTAGTCGTCCCTCTGGTACCTTCATCCTTTTCCATTGAACTATTCGATGAGTTCGAATCTCGTCCTTCAACTTTAGTAGATAATCCATTTTTTCTCTACAACTTCTGGTTTTCGTCAATTGAGTCCAAATGCATGTTGTTTTTCCTGCTGGTAGTTATATTAAACCCGCTAAAGAGTTTTAAATGGCTTTGCAGTTCGAGATCGTAAGGACATTGGTGCTTACGTGGCTACAATCACTGCGGACTTCATCTTCCTTGTTCTTCCGTCACTCTTATTTCTTACTGTGAGTTGTGAAATTAGAATATTTTGGGCATAGATTAGTTGGTCCGGGTAGATTTTGTCATTGTTCGACGTTTCTGAATCACCTTTTTTATACTTTATGTCAGGTTTTAGCAGACTGGGTTTATGTGTCTGCCATATTATTGACGATACTCTTCTTATGCGTTGCAGCTAATAGGTATAGTTGCAAATCTTGTGCTCCTTTTTCTTCATTTTTGGAAACATATTCTCTGAGAACTGTTTGTGCTTTCATTGAAGGTCTGTTCCTTCTTCTTATTCAGGAGGCTCGATGTCTCTTCGGGACCACATTTCATCCTACAGAGTTCTTACGGTATAGATAAACCTTGCATTATTTTCTTTGTTATAGTGATAGTCTGTTCTGTTACTACTGTTTAGTACCATCACTTGAATGTTTTCATCATGAGATTGATTTTGCAGACAATTGTGACTTGCTTGTGTATCTTGGCTGTTGACTTTAGGATCTTCCCAAGAAGATATGCCAAGACTGAGACCTATGGTACTGGTTTGGTAAGCTATCTCAAACTCCTTGTTGCGTTTTGACTTTTTAAGCCTGGATTCTATTGATTTCAATGCTTGTCGTTGTTTATTTCATACATCACATTGTCATTGTAAACTGTTCCGTCATGGCATTCTGATCTTGCAATAATTTTTGTTTTGTGCTTTCTGGTCCTCAGTCCAATGCCCGCAAAATGTTGTTTTTCTTAGTATATCCTACAATCTCAGCTTCTACCCTTTCTTTATTGAACAGTTCTGACATTCTTTAGGTCCTAGCAACTTTACAGTTTAGCTGAAATACTCTTTACATAATTATGTTCGATTCCAATCTCAAGTTCTAAGAAACTTACAGTCATTGACTGCTATGTGTTCCAGATGGATTTAGGTGTCGGCTCCTTTACACTTGCCAATGCTCTAGTTTCCCGGCAAGCTCGAAATGTCTCAAAAGTGTAAGTCATTTCATTATAATTTATTTATTTGAATATCATACATTCTTTTTGCAATGAGGAGAGGGCCCACATATGACAATTGTTGGTATTAAGCATTTACCCAAGTATGATAACTTGTGTACTAGTCCTGCTCTTAGCAGAAATGGTGTTTTTTTGCATTCAAGATCGTTTTTCTTAGCCATTGTCATCTAATGTCAAAAATTTACCATGGAAGCTCCAAGCCTCCAACCATATGTATGAACTATACTCAATTCCCGTGATGCATACAGATCCAGTTACACTTAAACCTTTTCATTGTCATTACCAAGAAATGGATGAGGTCTACATGCTAGCCACTGGCTTCATGGGCCAAAGTCCAATACTCCGTTTGTTAACCTTGCCTTGCACTTGTTCTAGGTCCTTTGCATTGTCTTGAATTGCTAATAATGCTGGAAGGATATGTCCTCTGAAATAGGAAATGGAAAGCTGCAGTTCAAGCTACAAGTCCACTGCTGTTACTGGGGTTTGGTCGGCTTTTTTCCACCACAAGTGTGAATTACCAGGTATTTGTAATTTGATTTCGTCAAGCATTATTTTAAATATAAAAACTTGTAACCATTTATGATGCAATAGTTTCTCTAGCCATTTCCAAGTGTTTACCAAGTTTCGGCCCTTGGAAGCTCTTGTAATTGAATGAAATGTCAACAGATTAGTTTTTTTTTTTTTGTTGGTGGAAAGTCAACTGATTAGCTTTGTCTTCATAAATCACTCATTTCTGAGTTCATTTTAAGGATTCCCTATCAACATTGTCAACCAGATACCACAGCAACTGTGTTCCAGTTTTCCTTCCAATTATTCAGATTTGACATCCTGTATAAGATGTCTTGCTGAAGCAGCTAAGGATGTGCAGACATGCGATTAGATGTAGCTTATTTATATCATTTTCTGTTTCCATGCCAGTCATTGTCCTTAGTCTCAAGGTCGTTTTCCTCACAATCATATCTTATTTTTCTGATGTAGGTGCACGCTGGAGAATATGGGGTGCACTGGAATTTCTTCTTCACTTTAGCTGTTGTCGCTATTTTAACATCTGTCATCAATATTCGCCCAAAATATGCAGGACTTCTCGGCTTAGTTATTTTAGTGGGTATGCTTAGAACTGACTTCTGTCTGGTATAAACTTATACTCAACTGGTTTGTCAATAACTTCTCTAATGTTTCTATTCAACACTTCAGGTTATCAAAGTTGGCTGATTTGTGGACTTAACACCTACTTGCTTTCTGACAAGAGGGGAACAGATATCATAAGCATGAATAAGGAAGGAATTTTTAGCGTAGTTGGTGAGGCTATCTCTAGATCAATAACCATATCTTTTGTATAATATCAACTAGAATACCCCCTTCTATTTACTTCTTTTTCTAGAATTATCTTGACTAATGAATATCTTCTAGTGCTCATTATAACAATATTACCTTTTCCCTGAATTTAGTGGTTTGGCAAGTTGCATACTATCTAGTATCGATTGATGTGATAGGCGTTACCAGTGTAGCATATGAAGGCATATCATGAAAAAAATGCCTCATGTATTTGTGTTGCTTCTTGGGCTTTTGCAATTGTTCTGGCAACTTTCTCATTATCTTTGAATTTTTAAAACACGGTGGTTTCCTTCTCTTTGTCATAGATGTATATTTATATGTTTTCTTCTCACATCCATCTGATCCAGAGTATTTTGTGGACTTCTTATGTATCATCTTTTCCAGGATACTGGGGCATGTACCTTGTCGGTGTTTGGTTAGGCAACTACCTTTTCTTTGGAAATCGTTCCTCCGCTGCTTTCAAGAGCAACAATTCAGTAGTTATTAGAGTCTGGTTGCTCGCTCTTATCTTTTGGTATACTTTCACTCCTACACGTCTATCCTTGCTATTTTTCACCTGAGATATTACTTACTATTCTCCCTTGTCTGCAGGTTAATTACTATTATATTAGATAGGCATGTTGAAAGAGTTTCTCGTAGAATGGTAAGGCTGTTCTGCTCTATTTCATCAGTTTTTGTGCGTAAATTTTCTTCTATACGCTATCGATGAAGCCAAAATCTCCTGTTTGCTGCAGTGCAATCTGGCCTACGTAACCCTTGTTTTGGCCGATAACCTTCAAGTAATTGCTTTCTTTCTTCTTGATACCCTTGTTTTGGTCGATCCCAAGTTATGGCTTGCAAACCTCATATTTTGATTGCCAATGGTTATGCATCTTTGCCATTGTCAGCAACTGCCAAGAGATATACATGGTGTTTTTCTTCACCTTAAGTATTCAACTTGATTGAAAGCTTGCCATCTAAAAGTGTTCCTGGTTACAGGTGTTGGCGATACTTATGCTTTCGGATTTCATTGGTGGAAGTAAATTGTCAGCACTCGAGGAAGCATTCAACTCAAACTTATTGGCCTCATTTCTTGTGGTAACGAAAAAGATTGATTTGGACCGAAGCTTTTGTTAAGCTCTCACTCTCTCCTTGACTCTGTTTTGAG
>SOPF01024366.1:0-12324 GCA_012979155.1 Hypericum perforatum | reverse complement strand
TTTCGCTTGTATATCATTCTTCGTTTCGCGTGTTTCGCCAAGGCCTCAGCTGTCGTTCTGTTTCCCCAGGAAGGTCGCACCATTGTGGAAAACAAGACTGCTAATATCATTCAGGAGACTCGCAAGTTGCAAGTTAGGCGACAGGGAAGTGGCTTGGATGAGTTGCATAACGAAGTTCCTTCTCCAAATAATTCCTCCTGGCAACCGCTGACAGTATCCGATATTCCCAGGAACCATGAAACTCAACTCAAAGCTTCTCGCGACGTAAGGTGGCAACCATGTATTTGTAGGTCAATGGATTTATGTCTCAACAGTTTTTAAGAAATATTCCCTATAAAATGTGTTTGTTGGTCATTCCCAATTGGAGATAGGTAAATGTAGATTCCACGAGATTAAGTTTGACTCCGTGATTGGAAAAAGTAACCGTCCATAGCTACAACAAAGTGTAAAAGAATATAAAATGTTTAATTGGGGATTTTTTTTCTTCTACTTAATGACTTCCGCTTTTATTTTGATGCTCAGGTTGCAATGGCAACTGCTGCAAAAGCAAAGCTACTGCTTCGGGAAATGAAAACAGTTAAAGCGGACCTGGCTTTTGCCAAGTTAAGATGTTCTCAGCTAGAAGAAGAGAACAAGGGTCTGCGGGAGAGTCGAGAAAAGGGAGGCAGTCATGCGGACGACGATCTGGTACTAGATGCTTTTATTTTGATTTAGATTCTAACCCTATGGCTTGGCGACATAGATACTAGTGACTTCTACCTGGAAGTCCATGGCTACTGCTAATTGGTTAATTTGTTGTGTGTTCAGATTCGTCTTCAATTGGAGACTCTCTTAGCCGAGAAGGCGCGTTTGGCCCATGAAAATTCTCAATATGCACGCGAGAACCGTTTTCTGAGGGAAATTGTTGAGTACCACCAACTCACCATGCAAGATGTTGTTTATATGGATGAAGGTAGCGAAGAAGTAACAGAAGTTTACATGTTGTCAATGTCTCCGGCAGCAACAGCATCCCCACCCTCGCCTTCCGATACCGATGCACTTGAAAGCCAATTGGTGACAGAGGATGTACATCCTACTCCTGTCTCTATGCAGAAAACGGTAGAGCTTCCTCCGACTGAGGTCCAGCAAAATTTTGTTGCCTCTGTGCCAGAGCATGTAGAAGCTGAAACTGTATCATCCAGCAAATAGGAAGATGATAAAAGGGCTTTCAATCTCAGATAAAATCCCCCAAGTTAATTGGCTTGGCTCCTTTTATTATAATCTGTGGGTTCTTTTTTGTGCAGTATTGAATTAATTCTTCATTGTTTGATTCTTCTCCGTGTATTTTCTGAAAGAAAGCTTTATTTGTCTCCATCTTAGTTGTGGCCAGGGTTATTTTCTTCTGTTTGTGATGACATATTTTTGGCGATAGTTGATTTTGTATTTGTGATACTTCATCGCAATTGTACTTCTTTGGCAATAAAGTCTGTTATCCATCTTTTACCACCCATAGTTTCTTTTGAACCTCCTACTACCTGATTCGAATTCGGTCGTCGGTTAACAAAACGTGACAAAACTCTGCTTATCATATTTTCACTCGTTTGGATTCCAAAGGACAGGAGAAATGTTTACTTCATGGGGGAAACTTACCAATGCAAGTCGGCTGCAAATGTTCGAACAATGAGTTGAATACAATACCTCTGGGAATGTTTTCAATCAGAAGCCACCAAAAGCAAACTGGCCATATGTTCTACAACAGGTCACATATCATTCTTTCATTAACAGTGATGTTTACTCGGCAACTCCAATTGAAGGGCCATACAATCGTCAGCATTTTCTCAATTACAACATATGAACAGACAATCCAAAGTTTTTCACCTACTCAATATGGCTTGCTTTCCTCAAGTGACTAGTAAGCAAGCAAGAGTGTGGTCGAATGTAGTATTCCCATCATTGGTAAGATGATGACACTGGAAATGAATCTCCAGGCATGTGCTCTGACACCTCAACGCAAAAAAGAATCCATTTGTATACATCTCGGCTTCAGAATGTTTGGAAGAAGAGGCTGGTAGAACCGTCACTGAAAGACCTCAAGTCTGCGGGTTTAACTAAAGCTCTGCACAAGGGGCATGTTCTTTCTCTCTCAAACCTGGAAAAGAGATGTCAGCATGCGTAACAGTCTGGTCCTACCAGCAAACCGTATAGCAACAGAAGCAACCAGATACATATAAGAGACTAACCATTCTGATACACAGTCTTCACAAAAGATATGTTTGCATCGGAGAAGAATAGGAGCGTGCATCTTCTCTTGGCATATGGCACAAAGATCTCCTGCTACATTGACCTGCATTGCATCACTATAAAATAAAAAACAAACACAACTTTTGTGTGGCACATGCAAACATCATTTGGTTAAGCACATCTCAGCAAGGAGAGACCCAATATATCTCTTATCTAAAAAACCAAATGACATCCCTTGATCTGCGAAGAGACTCTCTTTCCTACAAACATCAGCAGTCTTGCTTGTAAAAAAATTATCGGTTGCTTCGGATATGTTTGACCCACCCTTTGCATTTCTTGAAAACAACTTTTGAATGAGCAAATCAATGAAACATGTCAACATGCAAACACTTGCAAGTTGCAACGAAGAGCTTCTTCGCTAACCTTTTCTCTCAGCCAATACTATAACATAATGGAGGTTACTCTTACACTATCCAATGAAAAGTATCATGCTAGAATATGTCACTTTAATGCCTTAAATGCACAGAATTACGGTCAATGACTCTATTCGAAACATTGAAAGTACCTGTTCTGACGTTGCATAAGCTCCATAATGCACTTCTTTGCGCGATAGTGCCTTCAAAGCAGTAAAAAAGGTCTGCACCTGAGAGTCACAATACAGCATAAAGAGAAAAGGAAAGGTATAAGGATCAGCCTTTGAAAAAAAAAAGAAGTGGAAAAAATTGACAAGCATTCTTAGGAAGTCCAGACAAGGCGCATATGTGGGTTTTGCGACAAATAATCACAACTTACCTTCTCCACAACAGAAGTGAGCTTAAATGTCAAATACAAACCAGTCACCAGAGATGAAAAGAGGCTCCCGTATTCCTTGTTCAAAAAGAAACGGTACCAAACTGGTGTAGGTAGTAAGGCTCGGTAGAGAAGAAATAAATACTCAACCAATGTAAGCATTTGACCCTGCAAAAATGAAGTAACATAAGCTGACAGATAAAGCAAGGGAAAACAAGGATTAAACCATTGCACAAGAGCCAATTGAGTTGGCCCCACAAGAAGAGGGATCCATCTGACTCTTTCAACTGAACAACTTTCCTATGTTTCAGTGGATATTAAGCAAAAACTTCAGTTATTTTCTTTAACGCCACCATTCACCAACCTGTCTGCGGTAACTACGGCCTCGACTATTCTTGTAGTACATCAACAAAACACATTTGAGCACCATCGAAGCCTGTCGGACTAAAGTATCTGAAATGGACAGCAAAAATCAAGAAAAGGAAGAGGTGGGAGTAATAGAAAAAAGACTATTCAAGCATTGGACGTATACAAATGTAAGAAGCAAAATGTGAAGACTGCAAGCCGATATGCACCAATAGCTTCTATGTAATCGAAAGGCCATTTAGTACTAGGGTGGAACCTTGTCACAAGATTTATGATAAATCTAATTACGGTTTTTCCCAAAATCAGGGACATGAATGCATTAACTCACCATTCACCACGATAATGAAAATGGCGTGCCAAAAAGGAGGAATTGATTTGGGAGGAAGCATGATCAACGGGAACAAAAGATCATCACTCAGGTACCACCAGTAAACTCCTACTATGTGAATAATGAAGGCGACAGAAATGCCGATTAGAACAGCAATTTTCCTCTCTCCCTGCAGTCAATAAACATAAAACCAAAAACATTATTCAGGGCATATGGTTCATTTAGAAAGAGTACAACAGAAATGATTGGTAAAGAGTTAACAATGAGCTCGGTACCTTTAAAGCTGTTTGTTTGCGTAGGATATCATTAGACTTGAACATGACAACAGCGATCCATATTGTTACAAAGAAACCTGTAAGCCCTTGTAGAAAAATACGAGTCATAAACTTTAAAAGGATAATACTCTCCTTACACCTAGATACCAACCCTAAAAGTACAATCTGCATTAGAAGCCCGACAGTTAGCTACAGAAATAAATAGATAAAAAAGAGCACGCATAGAGATCATACCTTGCAAATGCTGGCGGATGAAGACTACCAATAGAAGCAAAGAAAAGGGGAGGACTTGCTCAAGCCATCTGGCAGCCTGCTGGATGTCATACCTCTGGTAAGAAGAATCCCTCCCGTTACTGCCAACGCCCTCAGCAGCATCTCCATTCCCAGTAGCAGCCTGGTGGATGTCGGAGGACCCCACTGAACCAAGCCCATGGTCGCCGCCACTAAGGTCTGCCTGCACGTCAGATGAAGCATCACCAACCACGAGGCCGGAAGAAGTGTCCATCTGATGATGATCATGCTCGCCTTCAGCTATAATCCTTATAGAAACCTCGCCATTGTTGACAAGAGAATCATCCAGGCGTTGGTGAGCTCCAGAGAGTAAAGAGTTTGTGTCCTGGGAATGAGAAGAGCGGGAGGAGCGGAGGAGCCCAGAGTACTCGAGCAAAGCGGAAAGGGGAGCTTGGATGATGCTCGAGGCAGAGGGGCCCACGTATCTCCTCAGGTTGCTGCTGTTGGTAACGCCACTACTGCTACTAACGTTAGTACTGGCCGCCGGAATGGCATTCACTCCGGATAACGAGGAGGACGATCCCCCTCTGCTGTATGCGTCGTTGCCAGCGCCATTACATGGCGCTTCCATCTCCCCCGACGCCCTACCCCTAATCCCGACCAATACCCACGCCAATCACACCAGGTTCAATATAACCGCCAATCTACCCTATGATCACTAGAAATAAACCAAAAGGAAGGGTCGATTACCTCCGAAAGCGAAGCACCGTTGAGGAACAGCAGAAGAGGCTAGGAACCCTAACCCTAGAACAGGATCAAACTTCCTTGTTGATCAAGAAACCGTAATTAACTATGTGGAAATGTCTCCTCTCTTTAAATTACTACGGCGCGGCCGGCGATGATTAAATTAGGTTAATAAATAAAAAAATTCCTCTCTGGCGCGCGTGCGAGGCCTTTTTCGTACCTTCAATTGAACGCGCTACGGTTAAAAGCGAGACGAAGAAGAAGAGGAAACGGAGCCCCAACCCCGAAGACTTGTGTTTTTTTTTTTCAAAAAATTTTTTCTATGGTGGGGCCCCATTTCCCTTTTCGTTCCCCCTTTCACTTTCCTTGATTTGATTTATCTACGAGCGTTTCCTTTCCCGTTCCTATTGCTTACCGCCCTTTTTCTTTGGAAACGAATTTTTGGTTTTCGGTTACGCAAGTATTGAGTAAATCAATCTATTAATATATGTTTTCTTCATTTTACCTAAAAAAATATGTTGTCTATGCAAGTGCCGGAATCATTTTTTTTTTCTCTCTTTTCCGATAAGATGTTTGATATAATCATATAACTTACGAACTTTTTTTGTTCAATTTATGATTGCTGAACTTATATACAAACTATGGGGAGTATATTTTCAGTGAATTTAGTGTGGATACTGTATTCAAGACATTGTGTTTAGCTTTATTTTTCTTGGTAAGAGCCCAGAAGCTATATCTCATTTTCTCTTTATTAAAAAATAAATAGATATTAATTACCAAAAGAAAAATGTCAAACAAAAATCTAGTAAAAGATTACACAGTTGTCTTTTTCGGACCGGAGGAGCGTCACACTGGTCAAACAATAACAACGTCCCTCGTGGTTGGTTGTGTGCTGCAAGGCTCTTGTACGTTGGGCTGGGCTTATGAAGTCATAGAGTGAGTTTGGGTTTAGGCGTTTAATTGGGTTTACGAAGTGACTCAGAGGTCGAGTTTTTGACGACTGTTTGAGTTGGGTTTGGGCTGAACCAGTCATCAAAGGTCATGATAATACTCCGTTCCCGAAACAATTTGCGAGAGAAAATTTTAGCCCGCGATACTTCACACTCATTAGATTTGCAAGGACCAGCAAGCCACAAATTTTTACTGCAATGTGAACTGATTTGGTCTTGAAATTGTTTTTTATACCATTCTAGTTTTTTTTTTCAATTTAATTTTGGGATTTCGATAGGAAAATTTCTACCTGTCGTATATGGACCATAAACTAGTGTGCGGCTTGTTCTCATGAATTCTATTGATAATACAGAGAAGATGAGAGGTCTGTCCTCTTGCTAGAGATGTTTTTTTTACTCTTCAGATCTTTAGTATAATATCGGAGAAATAGATTAAGAAGTTTTATACTATGATGTATAATTAATATTCACAGATCCCATAAGAGAATTACGTATCAAAAAAATGGAACACTAAATTTAGAAATTAGATTCGGTGGAGAATAAGATTTTGTCTCAGCTGAATTATTGATGATAAGGGGGTTTTGTTTTTCTATAATTTTATCTGAGATATGAGGTGGTGTTCACACGCATCATTATTGGATAGTGCACTTTTTAAAAGCGAGAACTAATTTGTCTACATGTTTTCTAATCAGTTATGCTATTCACAATTATTTTCACGCTAATGACAATTAATCCATAAGCAAATTATGACTATGCTAAAACCGTTTTAGGTAACTTTCTGTCTAAAAATGTCAACCATTTAACGAATTTTTATACAAATGTGCGTGTACATATTGTTTTATTTATATTTGTATAGCGCACGAAAGCTTATGTGTGTGTATATATATATATATTGGCGCGTACGTTCATTCGTTCAGGGGTCCCAAAACAACGCGCCGACGCACCAAACAGCAAACATACTTTTTTTATTTAGAAAAGTGGCGCGAAGTCTATATTGAAAGTCAAATTACATCGAAAACAAGCAAAGTATAGACATACCGAACAAGACCCAAAGCAAGACCGACGCGAACTAGGTGGCACAAGGTGGAGTCGAAGGGCGATCGAACAGACACAGAGGTCATCGATTGAGGCGTGGTTCTACCGAAACTAAGTTCGGCAATAAATCTATCGACAAAGTCGAGAGGACAACTGAGCGTTAACAACAAACATACTTAAATATGGCTTTGTTTTTATATCCCAACCGGGGAATGATAATTGCCAATTGGCCCGAGAGTCTGCAGGTGATCTAATAAAAAAAGAGGATAAATAACGTAGGGGTAAAAGAGTAAAACAAAGGAGGTGGGGGAAAGAAGGTCACGTGGGGGAAGGAAGGTGTTGTGTTGTGTTGTGTGGTGGGTGGGTGGGTGGGGGAGAGCTGCGAGTGCCTTTACTTGCGTTGGAACAGCTGTAGAGCCTGCAACCAGAACCAGTGCTTTGCTGTAAATTGGATTCTCTCTATTTGCTTCTGTACTAGTTATTGTTTGAAATCTCTTTATTCATTGTAAAATATCTTGAGGTCTTATTTAGGATTACTATCGATAATAATTTTTACATTCATGCCAATTCTTTTCATCTTTATTTCCTAGTTTAGGCTGATTTCCTAGCTATGGCGATTGGCAAAAGATGGTATTTTTACCGATAGCATCCCCATATTACTTGTTTGAGGAGGGTATGTCCCAGAATAATTAATTTTTATTATTATTTATGTGTTCAACTTATAGAGATGTTTGACAATTGGACCTGACCGACTAAATAGTAAATACCCAAACACCAAGATTTTGGTGGTTCCCAAAAATAAAACCTCGCATGTAAATAATCTGTCCTCCTATTTCACAGCTATTGCTTGACTAAACGAGATTTATTTTGACGATACACGAAATTATAAGTATGGTAATGGTATGTATTCATTATATTATATGATGAAGTAAAATTCAACTCTCCAAAAAACCGCTTGGCTTTGACCAAACAGAGTAAACATCAGTTAGTAATCAGTTAATACTTAGTAGGGAACGGAAAAGGAAATAACAAATAAGGAAGAGAGGGCCCCACTGCTCTCTCACCGTCTTCTTCCTCAAGCCTACCTCCTCTTTTTCTACTCGCACACAACCACACAGAGTGGGAGAAGGAGAGAGAGAGAGAGAACGGGGTAGAAGAAGGCTCCCCCAATGGTGGCCTAATTTCCCCTAACACATTGTGTTCTTTTTTTACGCCGGGTAATCTTTTTTTTCTTCTTTTTTTTATCATATTCCCTTTGGAGATATTTATCAAGAGTAAAAGGGCCACAGATTGTTATATTGAGAAAGGGAGAAAAAAGAAGAGCCCAAATGAAGATTCCAACAGTTGGAGACCAAAGCAGTTTCCTTTTTTTTCCACAGTTACCCGTTGGTTTACTACTTTCTGGCAATTTGGGTTTGTTAAGGTAGTAAGTAGGGGAATGAGAGGTTCTTGTAGCGCTCTCTCAATGGGGCTCCTTTCTCCCACTCTCCCCGCTGTCCTGCTACTGTTGCTCTTCCTTTTCGCTCAGCCTGGAGCCTCCGCAGACTCTCAGCCAACCGCGCGTGCCCTTGACTTTCTCCTCTAGGACTACGCCTACAAGTCCTTCGTCCATCCACAGACTGGCGTCATCTACGATGCCAAACCCCTAGCTAACCTCACCAGTGTTAAGGTCTCCGTAATGTGGCTACGTACCGACAGCTTGAAGAAGAAAGGAGGTGACGTCCTATAAGGAGTTTCACATTCCCAAGGGAATTGTGGAGCAGCCTTATGTGAAGAGGCTTGCTCTTGTGTACCATAATCTCGCCAATTGGTCGCACACTTACTATCCCCTTCCGGGTTATACTTACCTCGCTCCTGTGTTGGGACTACTTGCGTATGACGCTACTAACTTGTCCGCCACAAACTTATCCGAGTTGGATATGATGGCGACTGGTGATCCCATCAGTATCACCTTCTCGGATATGTAATCCTCCCCCGATGGATCCGTCCCCAAGTGTGTCTTCTTTGATCTCAGTAGCTCCCCAAGCTTTAGCATTGTGGTAAATAATAATGTGTGTTCCACAACCCAACAAGGGCACTTCTCCATTATAGTGGAGTCTATTGCCCCTGCTCCGACGCCATTCTCTCCAGCTCCACCCATCACACGAAAACCATGTGGATTATTGTTGGATCTGTTGTTGGTAGAGTGCTCTTATTATGGCTCCTTGCATTCCTAATCTTGTGGCTGTTCAAGCTAAGGAAGAGAAGCAGAATGCGGCAGATGGAGAGGGCCGCAGAGGTTGGAGAGTCACTTCACATGGCATCAGTCAGAGAAACAAGAGCTCTGGCTATAACAAGCATCCGCACACTACCAACCCTCGAGAATGAATATGTTCCATAAGACTGCCTCCGCTCTCTTTGTATACAAGCAAGCCCTTTACTTTCCACAGCCAATCAATTCAAGTCTCTTTCGTGTATTCAGAAATTTGGCTAATTGGCTTCTTATTTATCCTGGTGATGTTCTCCCTCCTCGCCTTTTTTGTTCAGATGTTGGTTTAGGCTATTGGTTGTAGTTGTCACGTATAGGATTTCAATGTAAATCTTTACTCTCCTAGAGCCCATGGTTTTGTGATTCAATTGTGGTGTGAATTTGAGCAAACTGATTTTAATTGTGATAAACTTAGCCCTCCAAATTTCAGTTGAATAAGATAGTTTTTTATCTGCACAATGTTTCTGGTCTCTTGCCACGCACTTTTACTGATTCCCTGAGTGTAATCTATCCTGTTCTGAGCGACTTCTATACAGCTTATGGTGGTTGTGGCAGCCACAGTTTAGCAGACAATGTAATCTTCTCGGGCTGAATGATTATCCGATATTATCAGATCGATTATGGAATCAAGATGTCCTTCCTCGTTTATTTCTCCCATCGCAGTTCATGTAATAACACAACAAGGTATGTTGGTTTTGGTCCTTTATTGTTCTATTTAGCCACCTTGTGTGAGTTTGGGAAGCGTTCCTTTATTGTTCTATTTAGCCACCTTGTGTGAGTTTCGGAAGCGTTCAAGTTGAACCCTTTTAAGTCCAAGGCAAAATGGGGCTCTAAAGTCTAATATAATATCCACAATAGGTGCGTGAATTGGAAGGACAGCCTGTGTGAATGGTATGCTATAATGGTTTGACAGCTTTGGATGTTGCTTTTGTTTCTAAGATAGCTAATGTCAAAGGAATCTCATTCTCTACTCTAATTCCCCGTGGGCAATTAAAGTTGGATTTTCCTTTGGCCGTCCTATATTTAATATGATTCTCGTCATTTTAGGGTGTTGTCTGGCCTCATGTTTGTCTTCCTCCACCGACTAAAGATCCAATATTCAAAAACGATTCCTAATTATTGCATTTGTTAGTTCAATCATTTAAGAAATTGGAATCCAAAAGTTCTTTCTTTACTAGAAAAAAGAATGTTTTCCGGAGGGGCAATCACACCTTGCTTATATTTTTTTTGATTGGGAAGTGTGAGAGAATACAAGCCTATCAAGCTCTATACGTTAGGATGTAGCTCAATCCCTTAGAAGATTTCCAATTCTTTACAAAATCACAATTAAGTTTTGGAATCTATCAGGCAAGTTAAGTAAGGGCCGTCTGTTTTTACCAAAAGAAAAAATCAAAACAAATTGTTCAAGCTACCAAAAAATATGTGCATGGGGCAATTTACAAACATAGAGGCTAAGATTCTAAAAAGAAACATAAAGAGACAAGTTTACGACCAATTTCAATAATCACGTTTAGTGTTGGTTGGACACGAACCAAATCAAGAGCAAGTTGAATGGCTCTGATTTGAGCTTCAAGAGCTTGTGTAGCTGGAATTGAACTGCCTTCACTCTTTCTAGCAACCGCGACGAGTCCTAATTATTGTATCGTTCCTTTGAAGGGATTTTTTAGGCAGAAACAAGTCAGTAGAGAATGACCCTGAAAAGATTATACTTCTAGGTGGCCAGAGTCGCAGGTAGGTTGGTGGTGCTAGCTCAGCTGGCTTGCTACAATTATTCTTGGGCCTACGAGCCTGCCTCCTACAAGCATCCCTTGTTTTAACATGCCATTTTTCGACAATAATTTCCACCGAAAACAAGTTTCTTGTTTTGGCCGGAAAATGACACAAATGAAGCCCAATGCTAGTTAAGCACAGTTACTACAACTGTCAATAGTCGTGTTTAATGTTTTACCAAGTGGTGTGAGAGCTGGAATGGTTACCGAACTGCGAGGTCCAACGATAAAATAACTAGTTGGGAGTTCATCTGCCCCCTGTCAAATAGATGAGAGAAACTTCCCCAAATGGATGGTAGAATTAAGAAGGACACAGTCCACAGAAGATGGAGCCACAGACACAACCTATGGCTTTCCAAGCTCATCACATAACTTAGTAGCTCGTCCATCCCATCCCGCTCTTCATTATTATGCCAACTATCCGAAAGCGGACCGACTTAATAACCGGCCAACGGTGTCCGAAACTGGCAACCACCACGACACCACTGTTCTACTATGCTAATGATTCAAGGACCATAGATGCTGAGGCTGAAAATGTAAGCAAACTCGACCAACTGAAATGAACCTTCATATCTGTTATTAAGTTCACTGGATATTACTAGTCGGAATAAATTCACACATTTTAATTACATCAATACTTTTTGGTGCACTTTGTAAGTTCGTCAACAGAGCACCTTATTCCTACTACAGCCTAGTGCAGCAAAAAAGACTAATGCAGCAACATTTGACACTTTGTGAGATAAACATGCATACAATCTATTTCATTGACAAGGAGGAAAATAAAAACCATTTGGTACTGAAGAGGAGAGATGTGTCACATATACGATACTAAGTTCTTGATTAATAATAAAAAAATGTGGGCATCTAGGTGAATTGAATCAATCCTCTTTGAAAACATGAAGAAATAAAAAAAAGAAGAAGCTGGAAAACGATATTCAAATGCTCAGATCAAATAAAATTGGATAGTTCAGATGGCACAAGAGAGTAGTAGAAATGTTTCTATCTGTCATCAATCTCGGCGATAAGAAAAACTGATTCGCCCGCCCCTCTCGCTCTCCAGCTTGCTTGTTTGTTTCCCCAAATAATATTTTAACTGACTTTGTTTCAGCCCAATCCAAGCCCATCATCACCTGTTGCCTGTTGGCCGTTGCTTTTCAGATAACCGACTTATTAGAAATGCAAACAGCAGCCTTAAATGATTGTTGAATTTTTTTTATTATCGTTTAAATATTTTACCTGATTTAAAACTTAATTAATTATCATCACTGCAATTATGTCTGGATATCGGAATGAAGAATTATTTATTTTAAAGGAAATTTTGAATTCAAGTTCTAAGATTGTATCTAAATTAATTAGTCTACTGTATTTT
>SOPF01024354.1:0-74334 GCA_012979155.1 Hypericum perforatum | reverse complement strand
GCTAGTTTTGGATACCTTTTAGATATGATAGAGGATGACATGTAGCCCACTAAGTGAAGGAGTTTTTGTTGGAGTATCAGGGAGATGACAGACTGATGACGGTGACTCCAAACTTCGTGAAGCAAAGATATAGACTCCCTGTCAGAAAAGGTGTGATCTATTTAGAAATGGATACCTTCAACTAGAGAGGAAGAAGCAAGTGCTGTGAGAAATTGCTTGAGAGGTACAATATGAAGGTGTCGAAGCAGTCCTTCATCAGCTTGAAAGACGTGAAAGAGGTGTTGCTGGGTCAGAGAGGACTAGTGTTAGACCAAGATTGGGCACAATTCTACATCCTTTATAGATTAGGTGTGTTCCTAGTACCACAAGTGACAGATGTGATTTCTATTAGATTGTACGGTTTCATCAACCCACTCAGCGATGCTACCACATACAACTGGTGCAAGTATGTGGCTGCAAGAGCAAATGATGGATTTTTCAATGCCGTAACTAGCTCGGAATCAATTATTAAGTGCAATGGGAATATGAACTTGATGGTCCAGTACCGTTTGAATGAAAAGAACAAGCAAGCTACTGAATTTGAAGAAGCCCAATGAGCTCAGCGAGTCGAGCAACCCCAGGGAGCAAGGAATGACATCCCTAAATGAGACGAAATGTCAACTAATGAGGTTATTAATTATATATATGTTTATTTAAACACTTTTATATGTTTATTAGCTATATTTGACCTTAATTTGTATATTATTTGTAGCGACAACAATGATTGGGTGGGATACACCATTGTATTCATTTGATGACATCTAACAAGTTAGCCATCATTAAGGTGCTTGCCAATAGGGAGATCATGGGGGACATAGAAGAAATGGGAGTGGACATGGAATAAGGAAGAATGTGTCATCAAAGAGCCTACTGAGGACACGAGCAAGGTAATAACCGATTAATCCTAAAACTCATTTGTCAATTTTAGCAAAACATAGTAAACAATTGAATAACAATATCCAAAACCATCGAACCATAATCTGTCCCACCATCGAATATCAAAATAGAAACCATTGAATCCGAAAACAACTCAAACTTAGATTCTAATGTTCTTTTGTGGATGTCAACAGGCTGCCCCTGTGGAAGTAGAAGATCCCCACAAATATTCAGTCGACCCTACGCCGGATGACATGATAAACCATTGAATAACAGAATATAAACCATTGAATACTAAACAACTCAAATTTATGTTCTGATGTTTTTTGTGATTTTTTAAGAGGCTGCCCTTGTGGATGTGGAAGCTCCGCACACAGAATCTATTGACCCCACCCTCGATGACATGGTAATAACTATTTGAAACCATTGTAAACTATTGAATAACAACAACCAAAAGACAAACTATTGAATCCTAAACTTAAACTTATGTTTCTGACTAAATTTTGCTATGTGTTTTTGGTGGATGTAAATAGGTTGCCCCAGTGGAGCACGACTCCATACCCGATGATGTCTTCATGGGTATTTCAAGTACTGGGAAAGACACTGTCCAAATCGTAGAGTCAGCTCGTGGTACCAAAAAAATGTTGTTGTATGCACAGTGGAATCAGACAAGAGGGAGGTATAATTCGATCCCTAAAGTTGAAGTTTAGTCTAGGAATGTATATTAGAAGAATTTAGTAAACCATTGAATAACAATACACTAAACCAATGAATCATAACTGAACCACCATTGAATAATAAAAGATAAACCATTGAATCCAAAATAATTGAAACTTATGTTTCTGACCAAAATTTTCTATGTTGTTGGTAGATGTTAATAGGCTACCCCGGTGGAGGATGCTGAAACACGATCGGAGGACTCCATACTCAATGAGGTCTTAATGGCAGTGTTAAGCATGAGGGAAGATCATGGATAGATGTTGGGGCTAGAGGTGTGTACGGAGGAGGATAAAGCCAATATAACGTGGCAATCAGGTATGGATTTCACCCCTCCATCTTTTTTCTTAGGGATAGAGGGAGTTCTTGATTTCTCGACATAAGTAGACCATGGTCAGTAATTGATAGATGTAGTTGAGTCTATAGTGTTTGTGTCATCCAACAATTTTGATGACCCTAAATTTATTGATGAATTGGTGAAATATTTAGATGAGATAAAAGGAGGACAAAACCCTGAGGTGGGAAAATCGGTATACGAGGAGGTTGTAGTGCCATTGATCCCCCTTGAATTGGTAGAAGAACAACCAATCCCTTCTGAGGTGATTGCAGCTGAATCATAACATGTACTGGGTAAACATCAACACCATCTAAACCCTAACCTTAGTCCTCCATATACTGCAGAGCATGGAAGGTATAAGAGGAGAAAGGGTAAAGGAGTCGTAGGAGTGGATGATGAGTCAGAAACTGTGTTGTCTATGGTTGAAGTTGGAGACTTGAAGATGAAGCTGGTTGGAGTGGAAAAGGCCAATCGGTGCAAAACCACCCTTCAATAGAAAATCAATTTGCTAAGAGTATTCCAAAATGCCGATGAAGCTTACGAGAAGAAAATTGCTTTTGAAGAGATTAAAAACCTAATGTGGGAGTATGCAACGAAGAAGCCTTCTAATAAGCAAGTCTAAGTTTGCTGTTTAATCAAACCTGTCCAAATTTGTTTTTGCTTTTCTATTTTTTGATGGTTTGCTCTTTTAGTTCTTGATGGGTTTCTATTCATGTTTTGATAGTTTGCTATATTGCTTTTTGATAGTTTGTTGTTATTTATTGTCAAAACTGTTATATAATCTACTGTGTTTTTGCCAGCAGAGAGATTTGGGATTGGGATAGGGATGCGATACTCGTGGAAAATGATGTAGTATCCCTTCGTGAAAGACATTGGATTTTGGTGAATGCGCTGGATTGGTTTTTGAAAAACCTTATGAGAGAAAAGGAGTCGTCGAGGCTTCGTGTGATCTTTCCTTTATCGTTCGTAGTAAGTTATTCATTATGATTCAATGATTTCTAGTAGTGATTCAATGGTTTATTCTTTTTTAGTAGGACAAGTGGTTGAATAACTCCTACCCAAGCATCGGCAAAATGTTCAATGACCATAAAAGCCTCACTTCTCGAAGCAATCATTAATTTTGTCTGCAGAGTCTATGATAGTACATCAAGAATTATTGTGTCAAAAATCAGATATGTAAGTTTTTTTTGTAAAAACTAGTTTTTCAATAGTTTTTTCTTCTATTTTCGATAGATTTCTATTCTTTGTTTCGATGGGTTACATAGTATCACTAATCTTTTTGTTGTTTCATATGATTATCCAATAGTTCTTCCCTTGGTTATTCGATGAGAACTACCATGTGTTTATGGTGGATTTGTACCAGTCAGTGTGCTACGTGTTAGATAACTAACACGCCAAGAAGGAGGAGGTTTTATTGGTCAACCTTGCATCTAAGTTGACAGGGCTACTCTTGCACTTTCTGAGGCACACCACAAAGGTAAATCTTAACCACAGCTATACGTTTGAAGTCATGCACTCAATCCTATAGCAAGTCGATAACTCTAACTGTGGAGTCTATGTTGCCCTCTATTGTGAACATTACAACAAGAAATGGGTGAAGGGTGACATAAATCCAGATTTTATGATCAACCTTACATCTAAGTTGACAGGGCTCCTCTTCCACTATCTGAGGCACACCACAAAGCTAAATCTTGACCTTAGAAGCTGTACGTTTGAAGTCATGCATTTAATCTTGAAGCAGGTCAATAACTCTAACTGTTGAGTCTATATTGCCCTCTATTGTAAACATTACAACAAGAAATGGGTGAAGGGTGACCTAAATCTAGATTTTATAATGAATTGGAGACTTGTGAAATTTATGATTGAGACAAGATAGAAGATGTTTTAGAAGATGGTACTACGTCCAGACAATAGGTGCCTTCCTATGCTTTTGGAAAATGCACTTCAATTGAGCAAGCCATAGGATATGAAGAAGAAGTTGATGAAATGAATCATTTGCTGTGGACAAGATGTTATTATATGGGACATGAATCTATTATTATTGTATAGGATATGAATATTGAACAATAGTAGAATCTGTGGTCAGTTTTATGTTTAATTGCTTTGAGTTGTATGGTTTGTGGACATGAATATCAAATATTGAAATATGATATTATTAATTACCTCTCTCATCCTGCATAAATTATTGAAATAAGATCTTTGTGTTGTTGAGTTACTATGAATGGATTTTGAATGAGGGTATGCTGACTGTGATTGACATATTTTTTTTGTTTTGATGGTTTGTTGTCCTTGTCCTGATGGTTTTCTGTTTTGTATTCAATGGTTTATTGTTCTTGTTTTGATGGTTTGTTCTCCTTGTTTCGGTGGTTGCCATTTTTGTTTTTGATGGTTTGCTATTTTTGTAATTCAATGATTTCTGTAACACCTTTTTGATTAAAGGCTGGAGCTTAATATATTGTAATTACATTTTTAATGATTCTATATAAACTATTGCATAAACTTGTTATAATTATCAGACAGCCATTGAATCAGTCACAACATACCATCAGATCATACATATTATACCATCGAATCATACATAATATACCATCGAATAAGAATAGTGTAAACCATTAACTCAGAGCACCACACTACATGATTCAATGGTTTATTCAACAGCAGTTCAAACAATTATACCAAATAATTTCAAAAATTCTCAGATTGGGCTCGATTATTTAAGTCTATTGTCAAACACTTGTACTTTGCTTTTTTATTCAATTGCCCCACCTCACTTGCACTCTTCATCCTTCTTCTTGTTGTCCTCGAATTGTCCCTGATCTTTATAGTTGCAGCGACTTGGTGAGAATTGCATGGATCTATCCGAGGAGCAAAAGGTGAACTACATTGCCTTCAAACTTGAGTCGGGTGTAGTAGTTTGGTGGCATAAGTAGCAAGAAAGCTAGAGGAGGCGTGTGGAAGGATGTCTTCGTGACTAGCCATCCATGGAGCAAGCCCTAAGAGAAAGATTCTTACCTGTGGATTATCATCAAACCATATACACACAATTCTTGTCATGCACGCATGGGAATCATTCAGTTGAAGAATCTATCATGGAGTTCATGCGGTTGGCTGCAAGGAACGACATGGAGGAGAATGATGATCAACTTATTGCACGCTTTATTAACGGTTTTCATTACGAGATCAAGCAATGCATGGAGTTCGACATGTTCATCTACTTTCATGATGCATAAGGCACGAAAGATCAGATCAGCACTCAAGAAGAAGAAGATCATGCCTTCACGATATTCTGGTCCAGGGCAGGCTTCCAACTCGAACAAAGGGGCAGAGAAGATTGTGCATGATCTAAAAGTAACTACCAAGGCAAAGAATGAGCCTGAGATCGTGCAAAAGAAAGAGAAAGACCGAGCTCATGACCGATCTAAATCCACTAAGACAAGATATGAATCAAAGGTTCACACTTCAGGATTTACCTTGTTTGATTGCATTTGACCTTGCCGCATTTTATTTCTTGCATTAACAATGAGATCCTCTAAGAGTAATATATTCTCTAGGTGCAATGATGCTTCATCCACTAAGTCTAGAAGCTCACATTTTATTTTATTTACACGTCGTTTGGTGTCACTCACTGACCCCAGAGTGATAGTAAGCAATGATGTATCTATTACATCCCTCGCTAGTAACGTCTACCTTTTTAGAATATAGTGTTGAGGTAGCTCTCCAAATTCTTCCTCCTCCAAGGTTCTTAGTATGTCTATAACCCTGAGTATGTATCGACAAAACAAGCCAGTATGATGTAGGGACATCCAGATGAGTTCCTAAAGTTCCAAGCACCAATCTAAAGTTCTACAAACTTGGAAGACAATAAGGCATAATGCCAAATTCAATTCCAATTAGTTCTTTCAATTCAGATGTATGTTCATTTGTGACTCTTGGTCGAGTAGGCTTTATGACCAACCAAGTTCACTTTCTTTTCTTTAAAATGTATGTGCGTATGCATGAATAATCAGATTTGAATGAATTGAGAATTATTCTCCTAAATTACCTAGTGTAATTGTTTAAGCATGGATTTACATGGTGCATGGATTTGCACGTTTGATTAAACCTGAACCCCTTCAATCATACAACGGAAGTTGTTCCTTGATTAAAGTATCTATCTTCAATTTTAGTATCATTTGTATCCTTCCTAGTCCATCCAATAATTTCAACCAAATTCGTACGTTCTTCTTTCTTTAATTCGTTCAAATCACAAACCAAACAACCAAATTCCGCTATGCTACATCACATGGTATCAGAGCTTTGGGGAGATGATCTCAATTTCCAATATTGAGAGGTGAGGGAGAGTATTGACATTATAACCGCAGAGAGTTGTGAGAGACCCTATCTATGATCCGTGCAACAAGACTTCGTGATCCCCTGATCTGAGTCTCTTAAATCCTACCTAGCACCACTAAAATCTAATCAGAGACATGGCAGATCCTAATGACAATACAAGGCTTGACATGAACACGAGATTTACAAACCTTAAGAATGCTGTCTAGGCTATTCTCACACGTTTGGATAATCTTGCAGTACAACTACTCACGGCACACCCTCCCGTTGCACTAATTCATCATGAAGAGGATGGGGATTCTGATGCTACACTCTTTGTGAGGAAGAAGCATTCGTGGAGTAAGGGGTAGAGGAAGAGGAGATGGTGTACGTCATGCACGTAGGGAAGATGTGCATGATACAATACACGAAGATTGGGAGATTGATCATGTGAGATGTGTAAATCGCCCCTTCAAAATGAACATTAAAAAGTTTTAAAGCAATTTGGACATTGAAGGCTTTCTAAATTACATTGATTCGGTTGAAGCTGCCATTTTGGAGATACGCACACAATTGGCTAATCTCGTGATGCAACCCCCTCCAGCTAAAGCACGCATTGATCTTGAAGTAGAATATGATAGAGATTCAGATGCAACCCTCTATCCAAGAGGAGGAGGTAGGGTAGCTCGTAGTGCAAGAGGACGTGGAAGAGGAGAAGGCAGATATGGTGACTTTGACTGTGCACCTAGAAAGAAAGCCTAAAGGGAGGATGATCATAGAGAAGACCATTATAGAAGGATTGATCGTCACTTTAAAATTGAACATAGAAAAATTCTATGGAGACTCGAATGTGGAAGGATTTCTCAACTGGCTAGATTCGGTTGAAAAGTATTTTGCGTGCATGGAACTTTTGAAGGATCAGAAAGTGAATTACGTGGCCTTTAAGTTGGAGTCAGGAGCTGCAGTTTGGTGGAAGAAAGAACAGGAATTACGTAGAAGGAGAGGAGAATGACCTATCCGAGATTGGCCTACCTTGGAGCAAGCTCTACGTGAAAGGTTCCTTCTTGTTGACTACCATCAAACTCTATACACTCAATTCTTGACTTGCACGCAAGGGAATAGATTAGTAGAGGAGTACACCTTAGAGTTTGTGAGATTAGCCTCGTGTAATAATGTTGAAGAAAATGAGGATCAGATGATTGCTCTTTTTGTTGAAGGCTTAAATTATGAAATCAAGAGTAGGTTGGAGTTTGATACGTTCCTCTATTTCAATGAGGCATGCATGAAGGTAAGGAAGATTAGTGTTGCCTTAAAGAAGAAGAAGAAAGTTTCAACGACACAATATCTAGGCCTTGGTCAGTCTTCTAATTATGCCAAAGGAGGAAACGAGAAAAGTGTTGTGCAAGTAAATGAATCAAGAGCCCCTTCGAGAAAGCCTACTCCTGAGATCACCACAAATAAAGGCAAGGCACCCATCACCACTTTAGGTATTCGTTGTTTTAAGTGCAATGAATATGGCCATAAATTGAGTGATTGCCCCAAAAGAAAGTTTGCTGACTATGAGAGATCGAAGATGAAGAAGAAGAACCCTCGGATGTATACCTTTGTGCTCCAATAGAGGAAAGTGGAAAGGAAGAGCATGATCATTCAGGAGGTGATGAGGAGTATTGTGGTGTGCTTCACAAGGTTGCTCTAACCACAGCCAAGAAAGATGACTCGCAGCGACACAACCTATTTCGCACATGATGCTATGTAGGAAAGGAGGTTTGTGAAGTCATAATTGATGGGGGCAGCCAGGAGAATTTTGTAAGTAGGCAGACCATGGAGAGACTTGGCCTCAAAACCACCCCTCATCCTACACCCTATTCCATCGGTTGGGTGCACTCAGGGGAAGGAATTAAGGTGAAGTCTAGGTGTACCATCCCCATTATGATTGGTAAGTATTCAGAAGAAGTGGTGTGCGACATACTTAAGATGGATGCATGCCATATTCTACTTAGCAGGACATGGGAATTTGATAATCAAGTAATCCACAGAAGGCAAGAGAACATGTATGAGGTGAAGAAAGGAGGAGAGTGCTTTACCTTGCTACCGAAGAAACCAACTCACAAGAAGAATCAACGTAACAGTGCCATGCACCTTATTATAACGATCACTTGTCCGAAGGTTTTAATTAATTCTTTCAACGAGCTAGGTTGGTGTCATGTCTTCGTGATGAAAGGAGTGGAGAAGAATCAAGAGAGCAAGTATGAAGACATTCCTAACCCTATGAAGAAAATTTTGCAAGAATTCCCCAAAGTTCTTGCTGAAAGCTTACCTGAAGGGTTGCCACCCTTACGTGATGTTCAACATCAAATTGACTTGATTCTGGGTTCTAGCTTGCCAAACCTGCCTCATTACCACCTAAGCCCAATAAAGAATCAGGTTCTACGTAAACAAGTCTAGGAGCTACTTGAGAAAGGCTATATACGTGAGAGCCTCCGTCAGTGTAGAGTACCCACTCTCTTGGTACCCAAGAAAGATGGTACATGGTGTATATGCATGGATAGTAGAGCTATCAACAAAATAACCATCGGGTACAGGTTTCCAATTCCACGTTTGAATGACATGTTGGACAACCTCAGCGGGTCTACAATCTTTTCCAAGATTGACCTCAAAAGTAGGTACCATCAGATTTGTATAAGGCCAGGAGATGAATGGAAGACAGCATTCAAGATACGAGATGGCTTATATGAGTGGCTGGTCATGCCGTTTAGACTTATAAACACTCCTAATACCTTTATAAGGGTGATGCACCAGGTTTTAAAACCCTTCTTTGATCGATGCGTGGTTGTATACTTTGATGACATCTTAATTTATAGCCAAAATGAAGATGATCATGTGAAGCACCTGAAAGAAGTCCTAGTTGCTTTACGAGAAAGCAAGATGCTGATCAATCTCAAGGAGTGCATGTTTTGGCAAAGCAAACTTCTTTTTCTTGGCTTTATAGTTGGGAAGGATGGAATTCAGGTTGATCAAGCAAAAGTTGAGGCCATTCAGAAGTGGCCTACCCTCAGGAATGTGAGCCAAGTAAGAAGCTTCTTGGGGTTGGCTATGTTCTATAGAAGATTTATCAAAGGGTTCAGCATGATCGCGGCACCAATGACTTCTTTATTGAAAAAAAGCATACCCTTTGATTGGTGTGTTGAAGTGGAGCATGCCTTTGCCAAGCTGAAGAGAAAGCTAAGCTCCGCACCCGTGCTTGCCTTACCTGATTTTAACAAATTGTTTGAAGTAGATGTAGATGCTTCAGGTGTTGGCATTAGCACGGTGCTCTCTTAAGAGAAGAGGCCAGTGGCATTTTTTTAGTGAGAAGCTGAGCAAGTTTCGGCAATCCTGGTCCACTTATGAAAAAGAGTTTTACGCATTCTTTCGCACCTTGAAGATGCGGGAGCATTACCTCATTGGGAAGGAGTTTGTCTTGAATATGGATCATCGAGCTCTTTAAGTTCTTGCAAGATCAATCAAAGCTTGCAAGTCACATGCACATGAGGTGGTCCACGTATCTCCAAAAATTCCCTTTCAAGTTGACTCACAAAAGCAGAGCTCAGAATATAGTCGCGGATGCACTCAGAAGGAGGGTGAATTTGATCACGGAAATGTGCTCAAATGTGACCTCATTTGATAGTCTACATGAACTTTATGAAAGTGACAAGGAGTTTGGAGAAATTTGGAGCAAGTGCAAGTCAGGAGCTGGTCGAGGAGAATACAATATTCTTGATGGCTTTCTCATGCAAGGTAATTAGCTATGCATCCCTGACACTTCATTATGTGATCATTTGATTTGGGAATTGCATGGAGGTGGATTGGCGGCTCACTTAGGTCGAGACAAAACATTGACAGCCATGAATGAGAGATTTTATTGGCATAAGTTGGCAAAAGATGTAGCAAGAATTGTGAGGCACTGCTGTGTGTGCCAAGAAACAAAAGGAGGTGCGAACAATTCCAGTTTGTACACGCCTTTGCCAATACCTCAAGCCATTTAGGAAGACATAAGCATGGATTTCATGTTGGGTTTTCCACGCACTCCACATGGATCAGACTCAATTTTTGTTGTTGTAGACCGACTCTCAAAAATGGCACACTTCATCCCATGTAAGAAAATAGCAGATGCTAGTGGAATTGCGCGTTTGTTTTTCAGGGAAATTGTAAAGTTGCACGGAGTGCCAAGAAGCATAGTGTCTGACCAAGATGTGAAGTTTTTAGCTAGCTTCTAGAAGATTTTGTGGGTGATGTTTGATGCCTTGTTGCAATATAGCACAACGGGTCACCCTCAAACTGATGGCCAGACCAAAGCAACGAATAGGACACTTGGGAATCTATTGAGAAGCCTATGCCATGAGAAGAAGAGGCAATAGGATTTGGCACTACCAATAGCTGAATTTGCCTATAATGGAGCAATGCACCATGCCACACACCACACTCCATTTTCCTTGGTCTACACGAAGGTACCAAACCATATCATTGATATCTCCTCAGTTGCTCGTCCACTGAAGGCCAACCCATCAGCTATCACGTATGCGAAACATGTACAAGAAGTGCTTGAAGTCGTAAAAAAAGATTGGAATCTACTTATTCCAAAGAGAAGGCCAGAATTGATGCACATTGCAAGCTGAAAATCTTCCAACCAAGGGAACTTGTCATGGTACATTTTTGAAAGGAACGTATGCCCACGCACATGGGAGGCAAATTGGAGGCAAGAAAGTATGGTCTGTACAAGATCTTCTAGAGGATCAATGACAATGCCTATGTGGTGGACCTTCTAGATAAGTATGGTGTGTCTAAGTCCTTCAATGTGGCTGACTTGACACTGTACTATGATGCCTTTCCACTCCCTTCCAAGATGGCTCCTCGAGACAAGCAACATTTCAAGGAGGGGAGGATGATGTAGGACATCTCCCTTGCTCGCTCAAGTTGGCTTACGTGTGCATGAATTTGCATGGAGAAGAATTTACGTCCAAGTCAACTCAGAGCTTAATTCTTATCTTGCTCATTTATTTTGATATTCAGTGCTTGTAATAATCTAGAACTCTTCATATTTTCCTTGTGTGATTAGCAGCTCAATAAAGTATCAAGTGAATGCTAATTAAGGGGCGTTAAAGAGATTATGACGGGTAGAGGGAAGCTAAAATGTGCGCCTTTATTTCTATCTTTATTTTCTCCCTTGTAATCTGCCTCTTTTTAAGCTCGCAAGAAAGGAAAGAATAAACAGATTGAGATTATTACCAGAACGAACATGTTGTTCAAATTTTGGAATCCGTGTTTGGGTGTGTCCCTAGGTTACTAAATTTGCCCATAGCTGGCCGTTCTACTTGTAGAACCCCTCAACTCATGCTTCAAAAGTCATACTTGTTGAGTTTTATCCTGGTTACACCGAATTCTTGCCAAATCAATTACGTTCTTGCGGAAGTCTTAAGCTTCTTGCTGCATCACTTGCTTAAGGACCATTTCGTTATTTGCTACATTATTCGTATTACTTTGCAATTTCCATTCAAGAATCTAGTAAGCTAAGTTCCATTAATTTGGATGTACATACATTCAGATCAGATTCATGTAATTGGACTTTTGGTCGACTAAGGCTTTATGACCAACCAAAAGTCCATCTCTTTATATGTTGTTTCGTATGAATGACTAATGATATAAATTGAGAGTTATTATCCCAAATTGCCGAGTGAGTAATTACGTATGCATGGACTTGCATGAATGTTACAATTTGCCCTAGCTGGCCGTTTGATTAATTCAAAACCACTTTGATCTTGCAACGGAAGTTGTTAGATTAGAGTTTTCTGTTCATTGCTACTTAGCTCATTGGTGAGATTAGTTAATTTGTGCCGCATTAAACTAAATCAACGTGCTTATCTTGCATTTCGTTTGATCGATTGAACCTTGAGTCATAACTTGCATTTGATTTATCAAATTTAATCAAGAAACCATGCTTCGCTACATCAAGTGGTATCAGAGCTTTGAGTGAGATCATCTCAATTTCCATATTGAGAGGAGAGTACACGTTATCATCTGGTGAGAGACGAGAGATCCTTATCTATGATCTGATCAACAAGGTTACGTGATCCCTGATCCGTGCCTCAACTATCCTACCAAGCACGACCAAATAACTAATCTGTGTCATGGCCAATTCGGACAATAATCCACATCCGAATATGAATCAAAGGTTTACCAACATTGAGAACGCCATTTAGGCTATTCTCACTCATTTGGATAACATAGCGTTGTAATTGCATGTTGTGTAACATCCTGAAGTTTGCGTTAATCCTGAAGAAGAAGATGAAGTTGCTTTGAATGCCACTCTCTTCACAAGAAGGGAAGGACAAGGCATTCATGGGGCAAGAAGAAGAGGCCGCAGTGACAGAGGACGAGGCCCTAGAAGAGAAGATTGGGAAGAAGACCATGTGAGGCATGTAAATCGACTGTTCAAAATGAACATCAAGAAATTTTATGGAGACATGGACGTCGAAGGTTTTCTTAATTGGTTGGATTCAGTTGAAAAGTACTTTGGTTGCATGGATCTAACTGAAGATCAAAACGTTAGTTACATTGTATTCAAATTGGAATCTGGAGCAGCCGTATGGTGGCGTAAAGAGCAAGAAATGCAAAGGAGGCGTGGAGATTTACCTAATCATGATTGGCCTTTGATGGAACAAGCATTGAAGGAGAGGTTTCTTTCCGTGGATTACAATCAAACCCTATATTCGCAATTCCTGACATGTGTGCAAGGAAATAGATCCATGGATGAGTACGTGACTAATTTCATGTGATTTGCTACAAGAAATAACGTAGAAGACAATAAGGATTAGATGATCACGCATTTTGTAGATGGATTGCACTACAAAGTGAAACAGAAAACGGAATTTGATATATTCCTTTATTTTCATGATGCGTGTGCTAAAGCGCAAAAAATTGGGATGGCTTTGAAGAAGAAACAGATTGCACCTGTTCGTTATTCAGGATCAGGCCAAACCTCTAATTTTAGCAAGACATTGGATAAGGCAGCAATTCAATTGAGTGATCCAAAGGCAACAACCAAGCCAAAAAACACTCTTGAATTCATGCAATGGAAACAAAAGGAAGCAGAAACCAGTTCAAAGCTTCATTGTTTTAAATGCAATGAACTCAAACACAAATCAAGTAATAGTCCGTGAAGAAAATTCAACCAATTGGTTGAACGTGAAGATGAGGAGGAAGAAAGTGTAAGAGCCTTCATATGCGACCCGATTGATATGTGTAGTGAGGAAGATTGTGATGATTCTGAAGATGGAGAAGAGTATTACGGGGTATTGAGAAAGTTGGCTCTTGTTACGGCCAAGAATGACGAGTCTCAACGTCACAACCTGTTTTGCACACTTTGTCATGTTGGAGAAACCATTTGTGATGTGATCATTAACAGAGGAAGTCAAGAGAACTTTGTGAGTAGAGAAACTTGGTCTGAAACCTTTGCCTCATCCTGAGCCTTATTCGATCGGTTGGATTCATTCAGGAGGAGGAGTGATGGTGAACTCAAGATGCGAAGTTCCAATTTCTATTGGCAAGTACAATGATAATGTCATTTGTGATGTATTGTATATGGATGCATGTCATATTCTGCTTGGATGTCCTTAGGAGTTCAATAATAAGGCATTGCATCGAGGCAAAGAAAACACCTACAAAGTAAAGAAAGGTGGGCAACAACTCATGTTACTACCAAGCAAGCCAAAGCATGGAAGGATCAAGTTGAATAATACCGTGCATTCTACGAAAATGATAACCTCATCCAAGCTTATCCTTGCTTCTATTAAAGAATTCGGAGGATTTCATGTTTTGGTAGTTCGAGACGTGAATTTGCATGAGGAGCAGGGGATGATTTGCATGAGAATGTGCAAGCTTTGTTGAAAGAATATCTGGAGATTACTCTTGATGATATTTCGAAAGGATTGCCACCATTGCGCGACATTCAACATGCTATTGACTTGATAGCTAGAGCAACCTTGCTGAATCTACAACACTATTGTATGAGTCCACAAGAGAACCAAATACTACATGATCAAGTGCAAGAACTCCTTGAGAAGGGTTACATTCAGGAGAGTTTGAGTCTGTATGGAGTACCAGCACTTCTTGTGCCAAAGAAGGACAGTTCATGGCGTATATGTGTTGATAGTAGAGCTATTAATAAGATAACCATGGGGTACAAGTTTCCCATACCAAGGCTGAATGATATGCTCAATAATCTGAGTAATTCTACCATCTTTTCGAAGATTGATCTTAAGAGTGGATATCATCAGATACGATTATGCCCTAGTGATGAGTAGAAGATAGCCTTCAAGACTTGTGATGGCTTGTACGAATGGCTTGTCATGCCATTTGGTTTGACAAACTCTCCGAGCACATTTATGTGTCTTATGCATTAAGTCTTGAAGCCGTCCCTTGATCAGTTTGTGGTCGTGTATTTTGACGACATATTGGCGTATAGCAAGTTAGAGAATGAGCATTTAGATCATTTGAGGCAGGTTTTTGAAGCACTACATAAGCATGCCTTGGTGATTAACTTGAAGAAATGTTTATTTTGGAAAGAAAGTTTGGTGTTCTTAGGGTTTATCATGGGAAAAGATGGTGTTCACGTTGATCAACTAAAGGTTGAGGCAATTCAAACGTGGCCGACCCCTATGAACATCAAGCAAGTGAGAAGCTTCCTTAGTTTGGCGAGTTTCTATATGCGCAATTTTAGTGTTGTAGCAGCTCCTCTTACTGCCTTGCTCAAGAAGCAATCCACGTTTGCATGGCATGAAGAGGCTGATCGTGCATTCAGTGAGCTTAAGGAAAAGCTTAGCACAGCCCTGGTACTTGCCTTGTCTGATTTCTCTAAGTTATTTTAGGTTGAAGTTGATGCTTGTGGTGTAGGCATTGGTGCGGTCTTGTCTCAAGAGAAGCGGCCTATTACTTTCTTTAGCAAGAAATTGAGCATGCATAGGCAGAGTTGGACAACCTATGAATAAGAGTTTTATGCTGTATTTAGGGCACTCAAAACTTGGGAGCACTACTTGATCGGGAAGGAGTTTGTTTTGTACACCGATCACAAGGCACTCAAGTTTTTAAATGATTAATCGAGGATGAGCAATCACATGCATGCTCATTGGATCACGTATTTATAGAAGTTCCCATTTAAAATTATGCACAAGAGTGGAACTTTTAATGTGGTTGCTAATGGATTAAGTTGAAGGGAGAGTTTGCTTATTGAACTCTGTGGATCCATTACTGCCTTTGATTGTTTAAAGGAGTTATATAAAGATGATGAACACTTTGGCGATTTGTGGAAGTAATGCCAAAATGGAAAGGGTGTTACTAATTTTTATTTGCATGAAGGGTTATTGATGAAGGGTGATTAGTTGTGCATTCCAAAGACTTCTCTTCATGAGCAACTCATGTGGGAAATGCATGGAGGAGGTTTATCTGCACATCTTGGCCGTGACAAAATGTTGGCTTCATTAGTTAAACATTTCTACTGGCCAAAGATGGGGAAGGCAGTAGCAAAGATGGTGCGACATTGTGTTATATACCAAGAGACTAAAGAAACTGTGCACAATACGGGACTCTACATACCCTTACCCATTCCAAAAGCAATTTGGGAGGACATGAGCATGGATTTTGTGCTAGGATTCCCCCGCACTCCTCATGGAGTTGATTCAATCTTTGTGATTATGGACAAGCTTTCAAAAATGGGTCACTTCGTGCCATGCCAAAAGACAAATGATGCGCATGGAATTGCAAAATTGTTCTTTAAAGAAATTGTACATTTGCATGGAGTCCCTAGGACTATCACCTCGGACTGAGATGTCAAATTCTTGGTAAGTTTTTGGAAGACTCTTTAGAAGATGTTCGATGCCACCTTGCACTTCAGCTCAACAGTGCATTTGCAAACTAATGGCCAAACGAAAGTGACCAACCGAACTTTAGGCAACATGCTATGTAGCCTTTGTCATGACAAGAAAAGGCAATGGGACTTGGTGTTGCTTATAGCTGAGTTTGCATATAACGGTGCTATACATCGAGTGATAGGGAAAACACCATTCTCTTTGGTGTATACAAAGGAGTTGAATCATCTTGTTGATGTTGCTATGGTGTCCAGGCCTTCTTAGAGAAATGTGCAAGCTTTAAGTTTTGCGGAACAAGCTCAGAATGTGATTGAAGAGGTGCGCAAGAAATTGGAGAGTGCATATCAGAAAGAGAAGGCAAGAGTGGATGCACAATGTCGTGAGCAAATCTTTCAACCTGGTAAATAAGTCATGGTTCATTTCCGTAAGGAAAGGATGCCAAGTCACATGGGTGGCAAGCTACAAGTGATCGCTTCGTGCGAGCCATCCTTTAAAAGCTTGACTCTACTTTAAATCTACCTAAAACCGGATGACTAATTATCTGTTTGTATCTTCTGGCATACGCTAACTAAGGGTGGCATGCGCTAGCTTTTCAACCTTTCACTAACTTGAACTCTGGTGCGCACCAACTATACAAGGTGTGAGTCAAAAGCTCTCGAACAAGTAGATATAGCATGCGCTAACTAGGGCTGGCGTACGCCAAGTTATCAGCAGACTTGCAGCAGATTGTAACAATGAGTAAGTACAGGTTTTGTCGATCCACAGAGACTGAGTTTTTCAACTACTTTAAGGTTTACTTACTTAACTAGGATCAAGTTATGAAGTTTGGTTGTTTACACAAGTGATCTAAACTCTAAAGCACAAATATAAAGCTAACAAATTCTAACACAAAGATAGATATATTATAAAACAGAATATTAACAACTTAAGAACTAAAAATGAGCAAGGTGCCTAAACCAGCAACATAACCATAAGATAAAGAGGGGTCTGAGTGTATGTGATGTGATCCGAGTGAATCAAAGGCAACCTCAACCACACTTTTGTGCATGATGAGTCTAAATTGCTACTTAACCAAGCTTAGAAGGTTAGATATGTTCTTTTGACATCACCAACCAACTAAACTAAGTTAAATACCAACTATAAGCTCCACTCCAAGGACAATCAGTAGGTTACCAAGGAGATTTCTCTCCTAGCAAGAGTACTAATCATCGAATCAACCTATCCATCAATTCTATCTCCTTTTGGTCTCAAGTTTTGACTAGCTACTAAGGCTTGGTGATCAAGCAAGTCTAAGTAATAGGATTAAGCACGTTGATAAGAACACATACATGAACATACACAACTCATATCAAAGGCTACATCAAAGGTAACAAGGCACCAAACTCATACAACTACTCACACATACTAATATTTGACATAATAGGCATAAACATAGACAAAAGGAGAAAGGAATGGAGACTTATAAGGACTCTAAGCTCCCCCACTTCAAGTCCATGTTCTTCAACCAAAAACCAATATTTACCTCTATTTTGGTCCACAACTATGGTCTCTTTTTGTGGTCCACTTCATCTCTCTTAGTTTACAAAGCAAAACTAGCTTATATACTAACTAACTAATGGAATAGTAAACTAAATATCTAATCTAACTTATCTACTAAAATATCTAACCCAAAATATCTAAAAAGTGGTCTACCAACTTGTCCCCTTCCTTCACAAAGCTCTAAACTGCCCTTGTCAAGTCTCAACTTTGTTTGTCCAACACTCAGCTTTATTTTACTTCTGACTGTCTGGTCTGACATATGCCAGATGCATCTGGCGTACGCCAGCCTTCGTGTTTTTGCTTCTCCTAGTACGAATGGTCATCTGATTGAACTGTCGTTTGAGTAACGACCACTTGGCGTGTGCCATGTATGCTTGGCGTGCGCTAAATACCCATGCATTGCATACCTTGGCTTTGTGACTTCCCTCTCATCCTTGGCTTCGCGTGTTCGCTCGATCGTCCTCCATTTCTCCTTGAATATGCTCCTAAAAACAAGCAAACTTAATGAAAAATGATAAATTTAATATAAACACACAATAAACAAAAACTAATACTATGACAACTTAAACACAACTAAATCAACCTAAAATACTAAGAACGATCTACTAAAATGACACATGTTTTTGACACTCATCACACCCTTACACTTGAATCTTTGCTTGTCCCCAAGCAAAATCTCAAAATGTGGACAACAACCTATATAAAAATCAAATAAGAACAAACAAACACATAACAAGGTAAAGACATGGCATTAATGGATCAACACTTAACTTCCCTCAAAAACATCAGCTCGCATCACAATCAAATCATAATCTAAGTTAGTTCATCAATCCATAACACAAAGCACAACGAACTAGTAGGCACCTCAGCACTCAATTGTTTAAACAAGTGTTAACTCTATATAAAAGACACTAGAAGGTTGAATTCATGAGGATAGAAAAGTGTTTCACTCATATAATCTGAGGACATGTCACAAATGTAACTAATCACTCGTCGAATCTAAATATCCTCACATATATAACATAAATAAGCACACTCCCCAAATATCCCAATTTCCTAAGACCCCGAAGCACAAGTCTTACCTAAACCACATGCCTTATTCAATATCATATTCTTTTTCATTTCTTTTTCTTTTTCTTCTTTTTTTCTTTTTTTTTCACATGAACATAATAACATTCACAAACTTTACAAACTTACATACTTAGCACGTTCTAGGCAAAAACTCGGCTTCTAACATAACTACAACATCCCAACAAACATAAACCAAATGAAACCCAAGCTACCAACTAAACCCAATACACATACAAACCTAAAAGTCCTCGAATCGGATGATCAAAGGTAAGGAAGATTGATGATATAAGGTTTATTGTCGGCTTCCTAATCTAAGAGCAAGAAAAGGCTAGGCTTAACGGGGTTAAACAATGAATATATATAAGGGATTTTGTCTCTATAGCTCTAGGCTCAATATCAAAGAATGCCCCCGTCCTTTTATTAACTTCCATGCAACCTAGACTACGATAAATACTAGTAGGATACCTCGATCAACTGACTTAGTATGCACCTCATGAAAAATATAGAGATGGATGTCTCTTCCTTCGGCTCAAATACTCACAAGGTTCACTCATCAACCCTCTAGTCTAGTCTACATAGTGAAACCACTAATCTAAACAATAGAGTGCGAGATTTCTACCTATTCTTAGGCTTTGTGCTCGAATTAAATTCCTAACTAAGAGAATGATAAAATTCTAACACAAGTTGAAAATTTTTGAGGGGGATCAAATTTTTGAAAAATTTATGCCAAGTCTAAACCTAAACAAAACAACCTAACATGCTAACATACTAAATAACCTAAAAGGAAAATTCCTAGAAGGAACCCTCCCCTACACTTGAAAGACACATTATCCTTAAGGTGTCTAAGATACTAATTAACACCTAATCAAAACATGCATAGACATAAATAAACATGCAACACATTAACTCACTAATGACTTGTTATGTAGACTTACCTCTAAACTTGTGAACCTAGAATGACCACTGAGTCTTATTGCTTAGTCAGAAATTGAACTTGAGTATCCAGAGCAGGATTGTGTAGGCTTAGCACCCTTAGTTATTTAGGTCGACAGTCGTACTAGATGAACCATGCCTGAGAGCTTGATGAGCGACCTTATGAGGAATTTGTGCAGAAGGATGAGACTTTCATCTCTAATTTTTTTTTCATGAGGTACTTGCATGCATTGGATGATGAGAATAGTATACTAGCACTTGGCATGACTTCGTAGTGCGGGGATGAGTTAAATATTGGGGGCCATTTTGATGTTGAACCTAGAGCTTTAGAGCCAAAAACCCAATCTTATCCGTTGCATAATCCCATTGAGCCTGAGCTTGTTTATTGAGTTACTATTTATACACCACCATATGAGCCAATGTTCATCCCCCACCTACCTTAACTATTTAGTCCGAGAGAATAGGACATATTTTGGGGAATAATGTATTTGTAAGGGTGCACTTGGTAGCATAGCTGGGGAGTATTGCATGTGTGTTAAAATAAAGAAAAGGGTAGATTGAGGCCAACAGTCAAAAAATGGGATAAGTCACCAATGTAGATGAAAGTGTGTGTGGAAGAAAACAAGAAAAAGTGATTATGTGCACAAATGCAAGAAACAAAGAGAAAAAGAAAAAAAAAATTACCTTGTGAAAAGTGCAAAAGAAAGAAAGAAAAAGAAATCGAAAAGCACATCAAAAAGTCAGTGACTTGTCCTGAGTGAATACCTCTAGGATGTGGAAACATTGGGTTGAGTACTTAGTTGTTATAGGGTGAGTTGCTTAGTATAGCCAAGAGTTAGATGTTTTTTGTAACCCTAAGATTGGGTGGTTGAGCCATTACCCAATGATTTATCCTTCCCTTACCCTAAGCCACGTTACAACCATATACAAAGTCCCTCTTGATTACGAGCCCTGCATTGCTTGAGAGAGTGTCAAGTGCAAAATATAATATTCTTAGACTCTGGGCATGTTTACGAGTGATAGGTAGTTGACTACTCGATATAAGTGAGCATAAATTGATCCTACCCACTGAGTGATCAGCTCTCGTGTATGGTCCATATAGTGCAAAAGTTGGGCTAAACAACTGAGAGTGTTGTGTTTACATGATCATTGTTCTTGGCACTTGAGTGAGATGAATGATTAGCGATAGGATGAGGCATGTCGTGATTTGTTCCAAGTAAGGAGGAGTAGTCAAGATGGTAGTTCTGATGCAACTTGCTTGAGGACAAGCAAGAACTCAAGTGTGGAGTTGTGATGTGTGTGTAAACAGACACACATCTATCTATGTTTTGTGCGTAATTTGTCCATGTTTTGATTCCATTTCAGCATACGTCGTAGTATGTTTTAATGCATTTTGTGTTTATGTTGAGAAGCGGGAGACCTGTCAGAATTTGGTTGTTTTGTAGGTGCTTGGATAGTGGAGATGAAGATGATGAGGTAAGGGGAGAATGGCGAGCGGGACGAGGATTAGTGAGAATGCAAGAAGAGTTAACGAAGAACAATTTAGGCTCAATCCGTCGACATTTATTAGAAAATACATAACTTTCTCATATGAACTCCGAATTGGGTGATTCTAAAATGAGAAGATCCGTGACACCTTGATCTACAACTTTGGTTTTGACAAGGCTAGCACCCCACTGGAAAATCCAGTGCCCCACTGGACTTGGGCAGATCAAAATCCAGTGCTCTGCTGGGAAATCCAGCGCCCTACTGGGTTGGTCGAGAAAAATCTTATTTACCTGTTTAGTCAAATTAGAACTTCTCTTTTAGGTTTTCTTTTATGTTGGACTATATAAGATCTTTGAAACCTAAATTGTAGGATATTCTTGGCCAGTTTTCACGCAAGAGTCATAGCTTTTATGTTTTATTACTTTCACTTTACTTCAAGGATTGTAAGCAACAATTCGGATCTTCAATCAATACGGTATTTTCATATCTTGTAATCAAGATTTGTCTTTTCATTCATCTGCTTGATTATTTATTATTTGATTGATTCGTATTATATGTTCTTGGATTGAGATTGACAAACTTAGTCCTTAGCACAGATTGCATCCGTTTATTTTATTTCGTTTCATTTTGTTTGCTTAGATATTGTTATTAGGGTTTAGGATTGACAACCCTAGATTCGAATAACAATAGTAGGATTCGTAGTTTAGAACCAACCAATCACTCAATTTCGACTGCTTAGATTAAGATTGAGAATTCATAATCCAGTACTTAGAGAATTGATCCATTTGTCCCTGTAGAGACGATCTTACATATGATTCTATTACTTGATCGATCGTGTTCTCTTGCACATAAATTAGACCTGATACTTATCGCATCACCAATCCTTCCTTGTTGTTCCGACTATCTTTTCCAAGATTTTCTTGAGCTCTCAATTGGAAAGCTCAATCTGTCCACTAGTTTGGGGATGATAAGATGTTGCCACCTTGTGCATTACCCCATATCTCGTTAGTAGGACTTCAAATTACTTGTTGCAGAATCCACATTTGAAGAATTGAGATGCAGTTCTTGAAGCTCCATAATGACCTGAGTAAGGTGCATTATGGCATTGCTCTAAAATATTTGTTACTTCCTAACTAGTAATGCAACGTAGAAGAATTCCATCATTGCACCTCTTGAAGAGGTAAGGATCATTCCAAACATATATTCGAACATCCCGTAGAAATTTTTTCCTTATGGGATAACTCAGATGTGCATGAATAATTCCTCCAACTAAAAAGTTGGCATAGTCTACATATCAGGAAGTTTCTACTCTACTCATTATCATAAGAGTTTCATGCAGAAACTCTTCTTGAATATTCCCTTCAATCTCTATACCGTACTTTTCTCTAATCTAGAGAGATGATCTGCAATAATATTTTCTGCTCCTTTCTTGTCCTTAATGGACAAGTCGAATTCTTGGAGTAATAAAATCTAGCACATCAAGCAAGGTTTGGCATCTTGCTTTGAGAAAAGATATCTCAAAGCTACATGATCAGTGTAAATTATGACCTTCAAACCAAGCAAGTATGGTCTAAATTTGTCACATGCGTAAACAACTGCAAGCATCTCTTTTTCTGTGGTTGTATAATTAAGTTGATATCCTGTCAATACTCTACTAGCATAATAGATGACATGGAGCTTTCCCTCTTTCTTCTATCGAAGCACACAACCCAAAGTGAGACCACTTGCATCATACATTAATTTGAATGGAAGTTTCCAGTCCGGTGTGAAATCACGGGAGCTGTGATAAGAGCTTTCTTGAGAGTATCAAATACCTTAAGGCAGTGCTCGTCAAAGTTGAAGGATACATCCTTAACTAGCAAATTTGTTAGAGGCTTAGTAATTAGAGAGAAGTTCTTGATGAATCTTCTATAAAATCTGGCATGACCCAGAAATGCTCTAACTCCTTTAACTATGGTTGGTGCATCCATTTTCTCTATCGCCTCTGTCTTAGCTTTGTCTACTTCCATACCTTCTCTAGAAATCTTATGCCCAAGGACTATCCCTTCGTCTACCATAAAATGGCATTTTTCCCAATTGAGCACAAGATTCTTTTCCTCACATCTCTTCAATACCTTGTCTAGGTTGTCAAGACAATGATCAAATGAGTCTCCGAAAATAGAGAAGTCATCCATCAATATTTCCATAATCTTCTCGTTCATTTCCTAGAAGATCGACTCTATACAACGTTGAAACATTGAGAGTCTAAATCTCAATTCCCAGCAACAGCGCCAATTGATCACTTCGTGCGAGCCATCTTTTAAAAGCTCGACTTTACTCTAAATCTACCTAAAATCGGATGACCATTCATCTATTTGTATCTTCTACCGTATGCCAACTAAGGGTGGCATGCGACAACTTTTCAACCTTTCACTAACTTGAACTCTGGCACGCACTAACTGTACAAGGTGGAAGCCAAAAGCTCTTGAATAAATAGATGTGGCGTGCGCCAACTAGGGCTGGCGTATGCCAAGTTATCTGCAGACTTGCAGCAGATTGCAATAATGAGTAAGTACAGGTTTTGTCGATCCACAAAGACTGAGTTTTTCGACTACTCTAAGGTTTACAAACTTAACTAGGATCAAGTTATGAAGTTTGGTTGTTTACACAAGTGATCTAAACTCTAAAGCACAAATATAAAGCTAACAAATTCTAACATAAAGATAGATATGTTATAAAACAGAATATTAACAACTTAAGAACTAAAAATGAGCAAGGTGCCTAAACCAGCAACATAACTATAAGATAAAGAGGGGTCTGAGTGTATGTGATGTGGTCCGAGTGAATCAAAGGCAACCTCAACTACACTTTCGTGCACGATGAGTCTAAATTGCTACTTAACCAAGCTTAGAAGGTTAGATATGTTCTTTCGACCCTACCAACCAACTAAACTAAGTTAAACACCAATTATAAGCTCCACTCCAAGGATAATTAGTAGGTTACTAAAGAGATTTCTCTCCTAGCAAGAGTACTAATCATCGAATCAACCTATCTATCAATTATATTTCCTTTCGGTCTCAAATTTTGACTAGTTACTAAACCTTGGTGATCAAGCAAGTCTAAGCAATAGGATCAAGCACGTTGATAAGAACACATACATGAACATACACAACTCATATTAGAGGCTACATCAAAGATAACAAGGCACCAAACTCATACAACTACTCACACATACTATTATTTGACATAATAGGCATAAACATAGACAAAAGGAGAAAGGAATGGAGACTTATCAATACTCCAAGCTCCCCCACTTCAAGTCCACATTTTTCAACCAAAAACCAATATTTATATCTATTTTGGTCCACAATTATGGTCTTTTTTTGTGGTCCACTTTGTCTCTCTTAGTTTACAAAGCAAAACTAGCTTATATACTAACTAACTAATGGAATAGTAAACTAAATATCTAATCTAACTTATCTACTAAAATATCTAACCCAATATATCTAAAAAGTGGTCTGCCAACTTATCCCCTTCCTTCACAAAGCTCTAAATTGCCATTGTCAAGTCTCAACTTTGTTTGTCCAACACTCAGCTTTATTTTACTTCTGTCCGTCTGGTCTGGCATACACTAGATACACCTGGCATGAACCAGCCTTCACATTTTTGCTTCTCCGAGTGCGAATGGTCATCTGATTGAACTTTCATTTGAGTAACGGCTACTTGGCATGTGCCTTGTATGCTTGGCGTGCGCCAGATAACCGTGTATTGTATTCCTTGGCTTCTCAACTTCTCTCTTGTCCTTGGCTTTGCATGTTCACTCGATCGTCCTCTACTTCTCCTCAAATATGCTCCTAAAAATAAGCAAACTTAATGAAAAATGATAAACTTAATATAAACACACAATGAACGAAAACTAATACTATGACAACTAAAATACAACTAAATCAACCTAAAACACTAAGAACGATCTACTAAAATGACACAAATAATGAGTGTTTTTGACACTTATTAGCAAGCTCGTATGTTTGGGCCTTATAAGGTTTTGAGGCATATTAACAACAATGCATACGTGATTGATCTTATATCAGAGTTTGGAGTCTCATGTACCTCTAATATGGCTGATTTGTCACCATACTTTGATGCATTTCTGCTCCCATCCAAACTAGCAGCTCATGGACAAGCTCGTTTCCAAGAAAGGGAGGATGATGTAGGGACATCCAAAACATCCAACGTGTTCGAGTAGAGACTTATTGAAGACTTGCTCAAGGACCATTTTGTTATTTGCTACATTATTTGTATTACTTTGTAATTTCCATTCAAGAATCTAATAAGGCTAAGTTCCATTAATTCGGATGTATATACATTCGGATCAGATTCATGTAATTGGACTTTTGGTCGACTAAGGCTTTATGACCAACCAAAAGTCCATCTCTTTATATGTTGTTTCGTATGAATGAATAAGGATATAAATTGAGAGTTATTATCCTAAATTACTGAGTGAGTAATTACGTATGCATGGACTTGCATGAATATTACAATCTGCCCTAGCTGACTGTTTGATTAATTCAAACCCACTTTGATCTTGCAACGAAAGTTGTTAGATTAGAGTTTTATCCATTTGTTGCTACTTAGCTTATTGGTGAGATTAGTTAATTCGTGCCACATCAAACCAAATTGATGTGCTTATCTTGTATTTCGTTTGATCGATCAAACCTTGAGTCATAACTTGCATTTGATTTATCAAATTTAATCAAGAAACCTCGCTACATCACTTCTATTGTTTCACTTTGATCATGTTTAGGTTTATGTTGGGAAGCAGCCTGCAGGAGACATCATGTTTATGTTTTTGAATCAGATCGGAGAATGCAAAAAAGGAGATACCCTTGTAGTGAAGGAGTCCAAGTGATGGAAGTAGGTGGATTTCAACAAGGAGAAGAAGAGCTTTGGGGAAAAAGATATAATTTTTTATTTTATTGTTTAAGGATATTTTAGTAAATTCTATGATAAAAAAAAGTTTGATGATGTCAGCTAAGGACCTCATATCAATATTTTATTATAGTGTAAGGATTCTATATCAAATCCTAGTATAACAGGGACCCTACCACAAATATAGGAATAATCTAGAGACCTTAGGGTAATTTACCCATCCAATTAACAAATAGGACTTCAGAGCCTAATATGTCAGAACAAAGATATGATTCTTATAGGCCTAAAACTTATTCCTATTTTGCGGACGCTAAAAACAAAAAAGTACTTCCTCATGAGTCTAGATAATTACCACACTCTATATCCATTTGATTATATGTATCTAGGATCAACTGATTTCTTCTTTAAGATAGTAGTATATCAAATACAAGTCATAATATTCCAGAAATCCATACCATATCTCATAGATAAAATCAAATTTATGATATTCCAAAAATCCAAATCGAACTCACAAATGAGATAAATTAGACTTATACCAAATCCAAGTCATACTGAAATCATAATCATACCAACCTAACTCTTGCTATACATAGATTATATGCCATTACTCTAATTAAATTATTATGATTAGAGGATTCAGTGTACTTGATTAGGGTCTATGGTAGTTGAGGCAAGTGGACACTTTCTTTGTAAGAAGGGATCGACCCATATATTTCAATGCGGTACAGGCTAAGATAATTATCCATAAGATACAATGACTATTAGGTATTTCCAAGAATGTTGTACACATTTCTCAAAACTTCAAGCAAACTCATATATACTCAAAACTTCCATACTCAGACATTTTATAGTGAAGAAGAGATGAAGAGAGACAACAATGCAAGAGGCTTGCAATTACTGTTGGGATGGATTGAATGGCAAAGGGACAAGCCTACTTATAGGCTAGAGGAGGCAAGGATGTAGGTCTTCCAAAGGGACGTGTCTGTTGGCGCTAGCTGTTTGCTCTAGACGGTCCTATCTCTTTAGAGGTCCTTCTGGATAGGCTTTAGCCTCTTTGTATCCAATCAGAAGGTTGTCTAGATACCTCATCCTTATTTGGCCTTGTGTTCCTTCACGACACAGTCTTATCTGCTCAGCCTTGTATCCTGTCATTGGACTTTACTTAATGAATAGTGATCACCCTACTATAGATTATTTGTCTAATAATATTATATCTCTGACAAATGTGTTGAGACTTTCTATTATACATCGTACTTTGTGCCCTCCCTATTATAGATATACTATCACAATGTATCAATACAGGAGGCACAGGTTTCCTCCAGGATGGAATATTCTCTAGGAAGTTTTTGAATTATTCAGCTTCTTTCCCAGTTTTATCTAGTACTATAACTCTGACATCATGGTCGATCGAGCTGTGCTCATGTGTTAGAGGACTTTCAAGACACTGTTCCTCGTCCTATGATAAATACATATACACTCATGGATTTAGAGTCTTTAGTGCTCGATATCCAGTTTGCATCACTATATTCTTATAATACAGCTAGATATTTAGCATAATATATACCATGGTTCATGATATGTTTTAAGTACCGTAGAATTTTTTCTTGAGCTAGCCAATAATTTTTGGGCAAATTACCCTCTAGTCCCTGGTCTTAACATAATTGTCCTATCGAGTCCCTATTTTCTTATAAATAATAATCCATCCCTATTTTATTTAAAAATGTTTATCTAGGATCCCTACCGACCAAATCAGCCTCTTTTTTAAACATTTTGTCATATGAAATGACTATTTTATCCTTCACAAAATGACAAATTTTATCTTATTTTTGTCTTTTTGTGAAGGGTAAAATAGTCATTTTACATGAAAAAAAATGAAAAAATGGACGCTGAAGTCAACTAGGGACCTGAGACTAATATTTTTTCAAAATACAGGGACGGCTAAATCATTTATGAGAAAGAAGGGACCTGATAGAATAATTTGATTAAGAACAGGGACTAGGGGATACTTTGTCCATAATATTTTCCTGAATTATTTATCAATCTACTAGCTGAAGAACTAAGTATGTAATATCAGGACGTAAGTAGTTTGTTAGGTACATCAAGCTCCCAATAATTTGCACATACTTTGGTTGAGACATTGGATGTCCTTGATTTTTAACTAAATGTAGATTCAAGTCTACTGAAGTCTTAAATAGAGGTTCGTCAAAAGCATCATTTTTTTAGCACGCTTTCCATCTAGTGAGATTCTATTAAGATAATTTTGTCTATTTTTTTAGAGATTTTATTCCTAGTATGACATCTATCAGACCCATTTCTTTTATGTCAAAGTAGTTCTTTAACATGTTCTACTTTTCATGATAATCTTGTTATTACTTCCCATAATTAGTAAGTCATCCATGTACAGACATAAAATTATGTAAGCATTAGATGTACCTTTAATGTAAATACATTTATCGCACTCGTTGATCTTAAATTCATTCAACAGTATTGTCATGTCAAATTTCTCATGATACTATTTCAGCACTTATTTTAGCCCGTATAGTGACTTAACTAGCGGACATGTTTTATGTTCTTGTCTGAGAGCCACAAACTCTTCAGGTTGTTCCATGTATATCTCCACTTTCAATTCTCCTTTTACGAAAGCTTTCTTTACATTCATCTGGTAGATCTCGAGATTATAGAGTTCTGCCACAACACTCTAATTGATGTGATTCTTGTGGTCGACAAGTACGTGTCAAAGAAATCATATCCCTCTTTTTGTCTGAACCAATTTATCTTTATACTTGTTAATTAATGCATCAGCTTTGTACTTTCTTTTTAGAAACTACTTGCATCCCAAAGGTTTGTAGCTCAGTGAGAGTTCATGATTTTCCATGTGTGGTTTTGCATAATGGATACTTATTATGATTAGAGGGTTTAGTGTACTTGATTAGGATCAACGACAATCGAGGTAAGTGTTAGAAACTTTCTTTGTAAAAAAGAGATTGCCTTGTATATTTCAGTGTGGTACAAGCTAAGACAATTGTCCCTAAAATACAATAATTGTTGGGCATTTTCAAATTTGTTGCACACGTTTCTTGAAACTTCGAACAAACCCGTGTATACTCAGAACTTTCTTACATGGACATTTTGTAGTAAAGAAGGGAGGGAGAGAAGACAACAATTTCCATTAGTGCTGGCTATCTGCTCCGAACGGTCCTGTCTCTTCGGAGGTCCTTTTGGATAGGCTTCAGCCTCTTCGTATCCTTTCGGATGGCTATCTAAATGCCTCATCCTTATCTGGTCTCACATCCCTTCACGGTATGGTCTTATCTACTCAGCCTTATGTCTCGTCGTTGGTCTGGATAGCTTCAAATTTGGCCAAAACTTTAGAGCTCCTCCAGCTCCTTGCGACGTGGCAGCATGCCAAGTGCCAAGTGCACTTCAAGCGCCCGCTCTTAGGCCCAGGTCCGTGTCTGGATAGCATGCTCGTGTTTGGACAGTACTTCGCACCATCCTTGTAGCTAGCAACGAATCAATTTGGGAGTGGTCAACTAAGTGGGTAGTGAATGGAAGGAGTTCCTTGTAAACAAAGAAAAACTCTTTGCCAAAATTAATGTAGTACATACCTCTCTTGGACTTTGGACTTGAACTCGTTCACATTTTTTCAACATAAATCACTCAACGTTAGTACAGTTTCTCAATCATAACGTAAAACTAAGTCCAACCACGTCTATTGGTCATGCGCACGAATTACATCCATGTTTCTGTGCAGAGAAATATATTTAGTTTACATATAGGTCATTACTAGTTTATTCACTCTTTCCTTTTAATTAAAATTATCCACTCACATCGTCTAACCGTAAAGATTTACCACCTATTCACGCCACTAACAAAATATTACTTATTGTCTTTCATGCCGTTATCACAATAGCTTAGTCTCTCAAATCAAGAGCTAAGAATTAAATCCAATTGAAGGGGCGATGATCACCAAGAAACAAACAAACAAAATCTTTGATTATTTTAATAAATAAAGTGTAGGTGGTTATTATTGATCTATTGAGAAGGTTTGTACGTAGTCACCAATGAGGCTATTACTTTAATTAGGAACGCAACATAAACAAAACAAGAAGGTTTGTACGTAGTCAAAGAAAGCACATTCACTGAACATTCGCTTTATATTCGAATACATAATATCACATAATAATGAAAAGAAACAAATTTATACGTAACTCAAAAGAAATTAGACAATCTCGTATGGTCTCATAACAAAAGATGACTTCCATTTACTTGGTTCGATTCTTAATTTTGATCCTAATGTTTCTCACGGTCTATGAATTACTACCGATCTCTTGGTTTTCAATGTCTCTAATGAGTCGTCCTTTCCCTTCCTTAAGGCCTCATCTCTTCCTACAACGTTCTCTTCGTTCCGAACGTCTAATTCACTTCTAGATAGATGAAAATTTCGTGAGTCACCTTTGTTAGTTTGTTGGCTGAGAAAATAAGTTTTCTAGGTCTTATTCAAAGACGAAACAGGAAAAAATTGTTAGCAAGTTCTCGTACAATCTTTAAATTAATTAAGTCAAATCCATTTTTAACAAAATTTAGCCAATTTAACAGTTTAATTATTCAATTCTTATATTGAGATTAATCGTTTATGTCTGCAATTTACTTACGTACCCCTAATATTACAGTATTTCCATAAAATCGGGTTTGAATTTTGAACGATATGAACAAATACATTCTTATTGTCCAACCCATTAGTATATTACATAATCTCGGAACTTCCAGCTGGAATAAAATATATTGTCCGTTCAAATCAATAATGAGTCGGAACGAGCCCAACAACCTAAATAATTGTTTTGCCCCAACATCTTTTAAAATTAATTTAAACTATTAAAGTAAATGAAGATGAGTTACCTTAAAAAAGTATGAGTTTTTTTTCGGTATATTAGTTTAATTAGTTTAAATTACTTGACATATTATCAAATATTATTAAAAAATATAAATTCATTGTGATTTATACACCTTTTGAGTGTGGAAATGAAGGTGTTGCATCTCAATTAAATGGGATAACGAAAAATATAAACATTAATTTTTTTGTTCTCGGCAAATCTTGTCACTCGGAATCGTCGACCCAAGCTCCTTCATGGATAATAATTTGACCGGTCGGGATTGAATTGAGTGCATATCTTTAAAGATTAAATAATATTACTTTACATGTAAAATAATAATAATAATTTGATTTGTCGCATCAATAATTTATATATATAATAATAATAATTTGTTGGTAAAGTAATATTAATTTGTATTAACAAATTTTAAACTAAAAGACAATGATATTAAAAACACCGGATCAGAAAAGTCCATGGAAAACAACACAACAATAACGTCGTTCTTTCCATCCTCCAAGTTCAGAGAAATACCCTCAAATAAAATAAAAAGCGTTATACAAACAAACACAGAAACCCCACAAAACCCCTGCTAACCAACAATCCTGATAGTCAGATGGGGCAGAAACCTCTCACCAGCTAACCAACAAGCCTGGTAGTCATGGGAGAGGAGTACAAAAGAGTGCCTCACCAGCTAGCCAACAAGCCTGGTAGTTAGATGAGGTAAGAGGAAAGTGACTAATAAAGACAAATCATGCAGAAAAATTGGCATGACCCATTCGCTCGTAGTCCCTGAAAGCCCAGGCTCAGTGCCCGGCATATCATCCACAGCAGGACTCAGATGAAAAATAAAGGTTCTCAAGGGACAAACCTGTGGTAGGGCTGTCCTGATATATCGCGACCTACCAACCCAGTGAGCAATGAAGGAAGATTCGGCCACCAGCCATCCTCTGTGAGGTATGTTAGAGCATTCGCGACAGAATTCCCCTCCTGGAAGATATGCGTGATGCGAATCAGCATCTGTGCTCGGATCTCTGTCATATGGAGCCAGGGGAGCGCCATCTGTCTGGAATCTGGTGAGGACATACATGGAGTCAGTTTCGATCTATAGTCGGTACCATCCACGCTCATGAGCTGCCTCCACTGCAAGGATAGCCGCAAAGAGCTCAGCCTCGAAAGTGAAACAGCTAAAGATGCTCTGGCTGAAACAACCCCTGACAAATACTCTGCTAGTGTGAAATACCTCAGCAGATCGGCCCAGTCCTGGGGCCCCCAATAAGCTACCATCCTTATTGCACTTGAGCTAGTCTAGAGGGGGGCAGTACCAAGTAACCTCGACAATACGCAGAGCTCGACCTGGCCTCGGTGTAATATGGAGGTCTTGTAGTAGTGACTGCTTACGCTCTGACAAAAAGCACCTGCCTGTGTCAAAGATCACTATCTTGTTGACCAACCTGCAGAGTAGAACAATCAGGGTATCTAAGCTCTGCCTCTGGTCACTGAAAATGCGCGCATTGTGCTCCATCCACAAAAGCCAGCCGGCAGAAACTATAGCCACCCTCCACAGCTGATCCACCTGTGAGCTGAATCTCTGTCGTATCCCCTCAGAGATTAGCTCATTTAGGCTCAGGAAAGGCCTCCACACTACTCCAAAAATACCAAAGATGTACCGCTAGAGGGCAGCAGCAATCGGGCAACTAACAAGCAAATGATCGAGGGACTCAGAGTTAGCTAGACACCTGCAGCATATGCTCGGGCTGGTAAATCCCCTATGGAGCATGGCCTCGGTAGTGGGAAGAGCTCATATAATAGCACGCCAGATAAAAGTAGATCGCCTTGGGGGAATGGCAGCATCCCAGATCCAAGAACCCCAACATACCTGAAGGCGGCTGGGACGAAGGTGGTCGTTGGCAGCTCTAGAGGTCAGAATGCCATCACGAGCGTGGGCCCAGATAGTCCTGTCACTACTAGGAGGGCCTAGCTAGTAATGTCTGATATCCTAGATGATGTCGGGGAAGGCCTGGCAAAATTGTCTATGGAAAACCCAACGACCATCCTGCCAGTAGTCCGCTACCATGGCAGTACACAACTAATACAAGTGCTCAGGGAAATCCACCTGCTCAGCAATAATATAACCCAGCCAATTGTCCAACCAGAAATTGGCTGTACAGTCCTCTCCCACAAGCACACGCAAAGACTGCCTAATATCCGGAAGATAGTTCCTCACCCCACACATAATAGAAGAACGGACGTACCTCCAGGTGGTCATGCTCGTCACGTCAATAGTGCGATCTTAGATGTAGTCCAGATACCGGGATGACCCGTAGAGGATAGTCTAGGTGAGGCAGCTCAGAAATGCCAAGTTCACTTGTCTGATCAAATGGAGGCCAAGACCGCCCTCTGTCTTTGGGGTGCATACCTTATCCTAGGACACCGGGCAAGAAGCCCGACCGTGGATATCTCCAGTCCATATGAAGTTTCTTATGCATGAGTCTACTTGATCCATGAGCGAGACAAGCCACTGATAGATCATAATGGAGTGCGTCAATGAGCTTAGGATAACCGACAGTACAAGGCAAGCTCGACCAGCCATGGAAAGTGAAGAGCCCTTCCACCGTTCAAGCTTGCTAATGATGGTATTGGCAGTGGCCTGCAAGTGAGATCGGCTAGGAGGACCGTAAAAAAGGGGATACCCAGGTAAGTGAATGGCAACTAACCTGGTGAAATCCCTAGGATGTCTAGGAGACCACTGTGCTGTCGAGAGGTCAAGCTCTTAGTGAAATAAACCCGAGACTTCTCTGGGTTGTAGTGCTGGCCTGAAGCTGCTGCATAGTCCTGAAGTAGTCGAAGTAGAGTACGGTAATTGGCCTTGGAGGCCTGGCCAAAGATGATCACGTCATCGACGTAGAGCAGGTGTGAGGGGAAGGTGGTGCCTCTTCCAGATTGGAAACTCATAAAATTACCCCGTGTCTCAGCCCGCTAGAGAAGTCTGCTGAAGATCTCCTCAGCTGCCACAAATAATAGCGGGGATAATGGTCCCCCTGTCGTACCCCCTGAAAACAGCTATAATAACCTATAGGGACTCCGTCAACCATGATCGAAAGACGGGCAGAGTGCAGAATACTGATAACCATATCGCTGAAAGCCCTGTCAAAGCTCCAAGCTCTAAGCACTGCCGATAAGAACTCCCAATGAAGAGTATCAAAAGCCTTCCGTATATCTACCTTGATGGCTAAATTGCCACCAGTCCACCACCGAGCAAGGTAATTGATACCCTCCAAAGCCAAAGCCATGTAGTTATTGATGTGATCTCGGTAAGAGAAACACGATTTGTACGGATCTATTGTCGTCTAGGATGGATGAAACTTAGAACCCATGAATCTGAGCGAGCAAGAACCTTGGCAAGGAGCCTCAACCCTAGCTATGAACAATCCGAGAATGCCAAGTAATGGTCGAATTCACGCCACAAACGAGGATGGCAACTCGCTTGATAAGTGAAAGAACGTTCAAGCCAAGCACACCAGCTCAAAGCAAGAACCAAAGAATTATCAAACTCACTCATCTAAAAAGACTCAATTATATTCAGAATGTTGTGTGTAAAATATGCGGACATAGGACCCTATTTATAAGCGTAGGGTTCCTCAAATTCCTAAGTAATAATTTGCCTAAACAAGAGCCAAAACAGGCGGCTGAATAGACTCCTAATTCTGGCCGAATACTTGCTCCTAAAGCAAAGGGATTCTGACCTTTTATTCGACTAAATAGGAATAAAATAAAAGATACTAAATATTGTAGAAGCTTCCTTGAAGATCACGTCTTAAACAAGGCTGAATGTGCATTCTGACTTTTTAGGAGTAGGCGCTGAATGTGCATTCCGAATTTTTAGGAGTAGGCATATCTTCTAAAAGGGCTTCTAGCACGTGCATGGGCTTTGCATGGGCCATGCACATGTCCTTGGTCTTGCTTGCACCATCTTGGACTTCTTGAATTAATCCTTGCAATTCAGCTTGAAGTCTTCTTTGTCTTGCACGTGTCATTGGTCCAATAGGCACTTGTACTTGACATGAGTCTTGTTGCTTGGATGTAGGCTTGATCACATCATTCCCCTCTTCTTGAAAAGGATTTGTCCTCAAATCCGCATCTCCTACATCAAAAGGACTTAAATCAGCAACATTAAATGAAGCACTCACATTGTACTCACCTGGAAGGTCTAGCTTGTATGCATTGTCATTGATGCGCTCAATCACTTGAAATGGTCCATCACCACAAGGTAGCAACTTGGAACGCCTTTGGACAGGAAAATGCTCCTTTCTCATATGCAACCAAACCCAATCTCCCGGCTCAAAGACAACTTTGTGTCTTCCTTTGTTTGCTTGCTTTGCATAATGCTCTGTTCTTTTCTCAATATTGGCTCGTGCCTTCTCATGCAATTGCTTCACAAATTCTGCCTTCTTCTTGCCATCTAAATTAACATGCTCACTCGAAGGCAAAGGTGATAGATCCAATGGAGTTAAAGGATTAAATCCATAAACAAGCTCAAAAGGTGAGAATTGAGTAGCAGAATGAACAGAACGATTATAAGCAAACTCAACATGTGGCAAACAATCTTCCCAAGTCTTAATGTTATGCTTGATGAGTGCTCTCAAAAGCGTAGACAAAGTTCTATTCACTACTTCAGTTTGACCATCAGTTTGAGGATGACAAGTAGTAGAAAATAACAACTTAGTCCCTAACTTGCACCATAAAGTCTTCCAAAAGTAACTCAAGAACTTTGCATCTCTATCAGAAATAATTGTCCGAGGCATGCCATGCAACCTAACAATTTCTCTAAAGAACAAATCAGCAATATTTGAAGCATCATCAGTCTTGTGACATGGAATAAAATGCGCCATCTTAGAAAACCTATCCACTACCACAAAAATTGAATCTCTTCCACGTTTAGTCCTAGGCAGACCTAACACAAAATCCATAGAGATATCAATCCAAGGCTCGCTAGGTATAGGTAGTGGAGTGTACAAACCGTGGGGTTTTACCGTTGACTTGGCTTGCTTGCATGTGACACAACGACCACAAATTCTTTCAACGTCTCTCTTCATATGCGGCCAATAAAAGTGATCTTGTAGCATTGCCAAAGTCTTTGCAATCCCAAAATGCCCCATTAATCCTCCTCCGTGTGCCTCCTAAATAAGTAACTCTCACATAGAATAGTTAGGCACACATAGCTTATTTTCACAAAACAAGTAACCTTCATTCCGAAAGAACTTACCAAATGCACTTCTTTCGGTTGATCGAAACAACTCACCAAAATCAACATCATCGACATACATCTCTTTGATGTGTTCAAAACCAAGTAATTTAGCATCAAGAGTCGAGATCAAGGTGTACCTTCGTGATAGTGCATCGGCCACTACATTTTCCTTACCTTGCTTGTAGCGAATGACATAAGGAAATGTCTCAATAAATTCCACCCATCGTGCATGCCTCTTATTCAATTTGTGTTGCCCCTTTAAATTCTTCAATGATTCGTGATCTGAATGAATCACAAACTCCTTGGGCCACAAATAATGCTGCCATGTCTCTAAAGCTCGAACTAGTGCATACAACTCTTTGTCATAAGTTGGGTAGTTCAAGGTCGCTCTACTTAGCTTCTCACTAAAGTATGCAATAGGTCTTCCTTCTTGCATAAGGACAGCTCCAATTCCTATACCAGAAGCATCACACTCAATTTCAAAAGTCTTAGTAAAATTAGGCAAAGCTAGTAAGGGTGCATTAGTCAACTTCCCTTTAAGTAGTTGGAATGCCTTTTCTTGAGCTTCTCCCCAAGTAAAACCCACGTTCTTCTTGATGACTTCAGTGATGGGTGCGGCTATGCTACTAAAGTCTTTCACATATCTTCTATAAAAACTAGCTAGCCCATGAAAACTTCTCACATTTGCAACACTTTTAGGGCTTGGCCAATCTTGAATAGCTCGGATCTTCTCTTCATCAACCTGTATTCCATTAGCTCCAACAACAAAACCCAAGAACACAAGTTTATCCGTACAAAAGGTGCACTTCTTTAAGTTAGCATACAACTGATCCTCTCTAAGTGCATCTAAGACAGATTTCAAATGCTCCACATGATCCTCCAAGCTTTTACTATAAATGAGTATATCATCAAAATAAACAACCACAAATCTGCCAATGAATGGTCTCAAAACATGATTCATGAGTCGCATAAATGTGCTAGGTGCATTAGACAAACCAAATGGCATGACCATCCACTCATACAACCCATGCTTGGTTTTAAATGCCGTTTTCCATTCATCTCCTTCTTTCATGCGAATTTGATGATAACCACTTTTCAAGTCAATTTTAGAAAACATGCAAGAACCATGCAACTCATCTAACATGTCATCTAAATGAGGAATAGGGTGACGATATTTTACTATTATGTTATTGACTGCACGACAATCAACACACATCCTCCATGATCCATCCTTCTTTGGCACCAGTAGTACCGGAACAGCACACAGACTCATGCTCTCTCTTACGTACCCTTTCTCCAAAAGCTCGCTGACTTGTCTTTCGAGCTCCTTTGTTTCTTTTGGGTTAGTCCGATAGGCTGGACGGTTTGGAATTGTTGCTCTCGGAACAAAATCAATTTGATGTTCAATCCCTCTTATTGGTGGCAAACCTGGTGGTAGCTCCTCGGGAAAGATATCTTCATAACCCTGCAAAAGAGTTTTAACTATGCTTGGCAAATTTGCATCAAGCTCGTTAGCAATCAAAAGTGTCTTCCTATACCGAAGTATGATCATAGACTTTCTTTCAAAACAAGCTTGCTTGATCTCACTAACTCCCACATAGTAATTCTTTTTCCACCCCTCGGATTTTCTCTCAATTGTATCCTCACTTTTGGCCATTTTATTTTTCTGTTTCTCGGCTTCTTCTCTCCTCTCCACTCATTTCTTTTGTTCACTTTTCCTTCTCTCATCACTTTCTTTTTGCAACTTCATCTGATCTTCACAAACTTGTGATGGCGACAATAGTGCTAAAGTGAATGCACGTTTCTTTTGAGTGAAAGAGTACTTGTTGGTGTGGCCATTATACGTCGCCCTCCTATCAAATTGCCACGGCCTCCCCAATAGTAAGTGGCTAGCTTACATTGGCACAACATCGCACAACACCTCGTCTTTATACTTGCCAATGTGAAACGCCACTAGTACTTGCTTCTCCACCCTAACTTCTCCACTATCATTCAGCCATTGCAACTTGTAAGGTTTAGGGTGCTTGGTCATGATCAATCCCAACTTCTCTACCATGGTAGTGCCTGCTACGTTAGTGCAACTACCTCCATCAATGATCACACTACAAACTTTGTCCTTGATGTAACACCTTGTGTGAAAGATGTTCTCTCTTTGTGCCATATCATCTTCTTCTTTAGCTTACACATTCAAGGATCTTCTTGTCACGAGAGTGAGGCCTTCATTAACTTGAACTTCTTCTTCGGATACATCTTCCAACAATGGCATGCTATCATGATCCGAATCTTCTCCTTCAGTCACGATCTCTCCACTCTCCATAATCACCATGACTTGCTTGTTAGGACATTGGCTTGAGATGTGCCCGTATCCTTGACACTTGAAACACCTAATATCACGGTTTCTTGCTTGAGGGGTCTCCACCTTCTTTTGAGAATCAGTATGAGAATTCTCGGCCTTATGCTCCAATTTGGTTGCTTGTGGCTTGTCAAATTTATTTGAGTAGCTCGGCTTCTAATTAGAACCAGATGTAGCTTTAGTTTCTCTTCCCCTCTTGAGTTGCCTTTCAATCTTTGATGCCATATGCACCATGTCCTCCAACTCCACATAGTGGTGCAACTCCACCTTGTCTTGAATTTCAGAATTGAGTCCATTCAAGAACCTTGCCATGGTAACTTCTCGATCTTCTTCTATATCAGCTCTTATCATGGCCACCTTTATCTGTTTGAAATATTCCTCCACACTCAAGCTTCCTTGCCTCAATCCTTGTAACTTCTTGTACAACCCTCTATAATAGTAATTTGGGACGAACCTCTTCCTCATCACCATCTTCATATCTTCCCATGTAGCTATAGGGCATTCTCCATTTCTCCTCCTGCTTGTCACAAGTTGATCCCACCAAGTTATAGCATAATTAGTAAACTTAGTGATGGCAAGCTTTACCTTCTTTGCTTCTGAACTATTGTGGCAATCAAACACGAACTCAATCTTCTTTTCCCACTCCAAGTATGCTTCTGGATCAGAACGACCAGCAAAGGTAGGTATCTTGAGTTTGATACTACCTAAATTGTCATCCTCTCTTCTCCTTGCTTCCCTAGGTTGACGTTCCATTCTTGGCCTCCTGAAGTTCCTTGTGGATCTTGCATCTTCTTTATAGTCAGAATTTTCTCCACTAGAACCTCCTATAGGCGCCCTCTCCCTTCGTGCATGAACTCCATCACGAACAGGTTGCACACTACGAGAATTCTCTAATGCATCTATACGTGATTGCATGGGCTCGAGTTCTTCTCGCATCATGTTCCTCAAATTTTCTGTTATGGCTTCCATCAACACCTTAAGATCCACGCCAACCAGATTGCCGTGCCTCTCCCCTTCGTTTGGTTGAGACATGTTGCTGCAAGAAAGAAAACTTGTTAGAAAATAATGGCCTCACAAGTGCACTCCCTTACGTGTTTGCCCTCTATGCAAGTTCACTCAAGTTCACTCGTGTTTGACTCAATTATTTGGCTTTTCTCTCTAATAAACTCACAACTCTTGCCTCTTTCCTCTCTAGATAACTCTTGCAAGCTCTTACAAAAGCTAGTCAAGCCTTGCTCAAACTATATGTTCCACTTATCAAACGAATTTTCGTCGCAAAAACTTCAGATGCCCGTAACTTTCAAACGCAAAGTTTTTTGACCTCCAAAGTGCGTCGTTCCGGCGTAGCGGGAATGCTTGTAGATCTTGAAATTCCCTTTCTAAAAAGTGGCTATAATAGAAAATCGAAGTTACGAGTCAAAAGTTATGACCGTTTGAAGTTTCAGCGATTTTTGTCGCAAAAATTCTGCGCGAATTTCCGAAATCTCCAAATTCTGTCCTCTTCGTTTTCTTCTTTTGGACTTCGCAAACTTGTTTTAGTCTCCGCGTCCTCTTTGGTTGCTTTCCTTGTTTCGGAACTCCTCTATTGATTCTTGATTCGGTCTTCTTCCTATTTTCCAGAATAGGCGTTGCTTGTTTAGTCTTGCGATGGCCTAATTTGTCTTGAGGACTAAATAAGCACTCTTTCTTTCCCCTTTTTTTTCTTTTCTTTTCTTTTCTTTTCTTTTCTTTCTTTTCTTTTCTTTCCTTTTCTTTTTCTTTCGATTTTTCTCTCAGCTTTCTTCTTTTCTCTCAACGCAAGCTTGCAAGAAAGAACAAACGAATCAGCCGATGCAAGAACAATCAAGCATGTAATCAAACCACGAAATAACAAGGATAAGTAGCCTAAACAACAAGCCGTAGCTCTGATACCAACTGATGTGATCTCGGTAAGAGAAACATGATTTGCACGGATCTATTGTCGTCTAGGATGGATGAAACTTAGAACCCACGAATCTGAGCGAGCAAGAACCTCGGCAAGGAGCCTCAACCCTAGCTATGAACAATCCGAGAACGCCAAGTAACGGTCGAATTCACGCCACAAACGAGGATGGCAACTCGCTTGATAAGTGAAAGAACGTTCAAGCCAAGCACACCAGCTCAAAGCAAGAACCAAAGAGTTATCAAACTCACTCGTCTAAAAAGACTCAATTGTATTCAGAATGTTGTGTGTAAAATATGCGGACATAGGACCCTATTTATAGGCGTAGGGTTCCTCAAATTCCTAAGTAATAATTCGCCTAAACAAGAGCCAAAACAGGCGGCTGAATAGACTCCTAATTCTGGCCGAATACTTGCTCCTAAAGCAAAGGGATTCTGACCTTTTATTCGACTAAATAGGAACAAAATAAAAGATACTAAATATTGTAGAAGCTTCCTTGAAGATCACATCTTAAACAAGGCTGAATGTGCATTCCGACTTTTTAGGAGTAGGCGCTGAATGTGCATTCCGAATTTTTAGGAGTAGGCGTATCTTCTAAAAGGGCTTCTAGTACGTGCATGGGCTTTGCATGGGCCATGCACACGTCCTTGGTCTTGCTTGCACCATCTTGGACTTCTTGAATTAATCCTTGCAATTCAGCTTGAAGTCTTCTTTGTCTTGCACGTGTCATTGGTCCAATAGGCACTTGCACTTGACGTGAGTCTTGTTGCTTGGATGTAGGCTTGATCACATCAGTTATGTATCCTGCGACCTGGAAAGAAACCGAACTGGTGAAAAGAGAGTAGGGAGTCTAGGATCAGACCAAATCGGGTAGCCAAGATCTTTGTCATGATCTTGTATACAAAGTTACCCAACATAATGGGCCTGTAGTCCTCGATCCGCCGTGCCTCAGAAGTCTTTGAGATCAACACCACAAAGTTGGCATTCAGCCCAACTAAAAGATATCGTGAATAGAAGAACTCTTGCACAGCCAGAATAATATCCGGACCAACCACATCCCAGGAGGTCTGAAAAAAATGGCCCCTAAAGCCATCTAGACCTGGAGCACTATCTAGACTCATACCAAATACAGTATGGCATACCTCCTCCTGAGTAGGGATCCATGTCAACTCTACATTCTGATCGGCACTGACCCTGCTAGCCAAAAGTGCCTCTAGCAGGCCCAAGGCAGTCAAGTCTAAGGGAGCGGCCGAGTCCATGAACAACTGCTGATAGTAGGAAATGATGTGTTCACGGATCTGGTCTAGCTCCTCTAAAAGCTAGCCATCAAGCATCATGGAGGAAATGCCCAGTCTGCTCTTACGAATCTGCACACTGCGATGGAAAAAGGTAGAGTTCCTGTCCTCGTCGCGTAACCAGCTGTCCCTGGATCTCTGTCTTAGGAAAGTACACTGCTGCTCTAACACAATATTGTACATCCTAAGAGCATCTATCTCCTCAATAATCAGGTCATCTTGAGGCCTCTCCATCTCAATGTGATGCTGAACTTCCTCGATCCTGGACTCTGCCGATATGAGATTCTACCTGACATCTCCAAAGACCTCCTTGTTCCAGGAGATTAATACCTGCTTCAGATGATGAAGCTTGCCTGTAAGGGATGACATAGCTGTGTCGCCAGCTGACTGAACTGGCCAAGTCTGTCTCACCAAGGCAAGGAAGTCTGCGTGAGTGGTCCACATCATCTGAAATCTAAAGGACTTTGGGCTCCTAGAGATACCGCTCCCTCTAAGCTCCAAAGTAATAGGCTTATGGTCTGAGGCATTCCGGAGGAGTACGCGACACTTTGCTGAGTCCCAAATGTCCATGAAGTCCGGAGAAGCAAGTACATAATCCAGTCTAGACTCCATGCATCTCTGCGTTCCCTTCACTAGAGAACGTGTACCGAGCTCCCTTCAGCGGGATGTCCATAAGGCTTGCCGCATTGATGTATGCCTGAAACTCAAAGCAGGACTGGCCGATCGGGAGGGCCCAGCTCCTGCGGTCATGGGCCCCCAAGATGGCATTGAAATCCCCGATCAACATCAATGGTCCTAAGGGTAAGGCGAGTAAGTCTTCCCAGAGCTCCCTGTGCTTGTAATACTGTGCTGAAGATAAGAGGTTCTGAAAACTACTACCTGTGAAGTATGAAGGATGATGTCGAAGGGCTGAGAAACTAGCTGACTGGTGAGGATCAAAAGATTAGGAGCCTGCACACCTCTATCTGTGGAGCCGACCAGTCAAAAGCCCAAAGGTGTCTAGAATCTCTCGTGAGTGGAGTCAAAAGAAACCATCGGCTCTGAAATAGCAACCCAAGATGGCCTGTGGCACATGTAAAACTCTTGAAGCTGGGTACGGGCATGCACAGACCCAATACCCCAAATATTCCAATAAAGAATATTCAAAGCCCCGCGGGGGCTATTCAGTCGGCTTCGCGCTGCGTTGGCGCAGGTGGTATGTCTGGCGTAGCTGTGGGGTGGAGACTTCTGAGAACTCTCCCCTGATGCCTGTCCCCAAGTCTTCTCTCCAGCCATAACCTCTATCTGGAATCTGTGTCCCGATATGTCATCCACCTCGAAAACTTGTGATTTTGTCTCGCAGACAATGGGGGTAGCCCTTTCCCTGAGACCAAAGATGTCGGCACCCACCTGTACAACCTCCCTAGCTGGCGTGAATGGAGTAGGTGACTGTATCTGAAGGCTTTGCAGGTCCGTAGCATCCGCTATAGTCTGCATTTCTGCCAAAAAATCGGCATGACCCATTCGTTCGGGCTTCGTGCCCAGCACATCATCTATAGCATGTGTAATAGGTAAAATAGTAAATTGGGGCTTCGTGCCCGAAGGACTAGCAATATCTGCCGCCTCTATTGGCTGTGCCTCATCAATCTCAACCTGCTCTACCAGCTCATCCAGCATGGCAAACGCGTTGCCAGTCTATAGAGAAGTGCTAGTACCTATGTCATGTGGGGGAAAATACGCTGTATGGGATGGGCTAGCAGAGAGATGCTGTCTAGTGAGTCTCTAGCTACGATCCTAAGGAGCAGCTCTAGGGGCCTACCTCCCCTCCTGTGCCTCTGTAGGTGCCGTGTCCGTGACCTTCTTCTTCCCTCTGGCAGAAGGTCGTCGCATGCAAGAGTTGCGAGTGTGCCCCCGCGCCTTGCAGTTGGAGCAGTTTGGGAGGGAGTTATTGTACTGTACCTCCACCTCGATCTCACCGTCCTCTAGAAGCATGCTGACCTGGGTAGGTCGTGGCTTATCAGCCTCTATCTCCACCAAGACCTGGATGCGTACACCCTTTATCCTGTAATCCCACCAGCCTGATCCAAGTCTGCGTGGTGGTCTTCTCCTGCCTGGCTGGTTTGAAGGATAGGACCCATGGCTGGAGAAATAGTCTAGTAGTCTGGCTTCCAGGAGGCCGTGGCCCAAATACGCGCCTTGTCAATAGGCACGGTGAACTGGAAGCAGTAGTAGCCCAGGCCGACAGAGAGCATGTGCCATGCAGAGGTGCCCTAGAGGCGCGTAAGCTTCCCTCACAAGGTAGAAAAAGTCATAGGCTTAGAACCTTTTGGAGTGACTAGTCTCCTAATGAAAGCTCGGGACCCAAACTCCCAAATGGCCCTAGAGGAGTTCTGGTTGATGACCAGAGTGGGCTTCCCATTAACCATAATAGGTTTAGGACCAGTACTTGAATATGTCCAACCCCCAGGCTGTGATCGTGCTAGGGCAGCATAGGAGGGGTGCACAGCTACTGGGGGACTGGAAAAATGCCATGCCAGGTTGTGAGGCCTGTCCTGCCCGCGGTGGCTCGGGAGCTAGGCTAATCGAAGTGTGCTTAGTCTTTCAGCCAAAGGCAGAGGCAACATCTTTAATCAGCTGTAAGGTGCTCTAGGGAAAATCAAAATGAGCGCACAGACTCAGTAAAAGGTCAACAGGTGCAATATTAGCACTAAATGACGCAGCAGGGATTGCAACATCCCTGTCTCCGGGATCAGGTTTGTTTTGAGGCAGAAGCAAACAGGACCCCTGTAAAAGCTGACTACAGAATCCCCCTACAGCTGGGACCTCCCTAAGAGGAAATGCATTCCAGGGACTGGAGTCACGAACAGCTAGTGAAACGTGACGAGCAGCCGCCTGGGATTGTATAACTACCTTGCCTTTGTCGCGCGCATTTTTTGCCAAATATTTGACATGACCTTTCTACATAGGGACAGTAGACTGTCGAGGCACAGTGTCTGACATAATAACACAATCAGTCTCAGCTGGCAAAAACTGAGACGTAGGCTCAGTGCCCTACTCAGTCTGTACAACAGTGCAAGCAGGCAAAGTATATATAGAAGTAAGAGAGGGAAGTGGGACATCCCTATCTCCGGGATCACAGCTTTCTGTCGGCGAAAGGTGAGTCTGACATCCCGATGCACGCAAACCATGGATATTTCCCGCGGCTGGGACCTCTGTAGAGGTAACGTCTCTCGGCGCCAGCTGGTATTGCAGAAAAGCCTGCAAAAATTGTACAACTGTAGGCCAAAGGCTCACAGGGTCAATGGTCGTTGTCTCCTCCAAGTTCAGATTTGGTACTCTATCATTTAGTACATTATGGTACTGTAATTTTATAGGCAACAGTATTATAGCTATTTAGGCAAAAATCAATCAAATTAAAAAAAAAAGAAAGAGAGAGAAAGAGGAGTACGAGAAGGAGGAGGAAAAGCATCCTTGTGATGCTCTAGAACTCCACCCACTTCGACATCCTCGCGGCTGCGCTGATGTCTAAATTCTGATGTCCAAATTCCAACGATTTTTTCAAAAATTTTGCCCAAATTATTCGATGGTTTACTCATTTATGTTCAATTGTTTACTCGGTTCACTGTTTAGGGTTTATGGTTTATATTAAATATTTGCAAGTCATATTCAATAATTTGACAAGTTATATCAAATCACTTAACTAGTCATATTAAATATTTTGCTCAATTATATCAAATAGTTTGCCTAGTTATATTCGATGATTTACCGAGTTTTATTTAATAGTCTACCATGTTAAATAATTAATTTGATAATATTTTCATTTTGTAATTTGTTAGATATTTTTGATTGAACATATGAAATTATTGAATAAAATAGAATAAACTATTGAATAAAAACAGACCAAACAATTGAATCAAATACACCAAATTATTGAATTAAATAAACAAAATTATTGAATAAAACAAATCAAACTATTGAATCAAAGAGACTAAACCATTGAATCAAATAAACTAAATCATTGAAACATACATACCAAACCATTAAATAAAATACACCAAATCATTGAATGAAATAGATCAAACCATTGAATAAAAAATACTAAACCATTAAATCAGACATACCTATTGAATCAAATCGTTGAATCAATTATATCAAACTATTGAATCAATTAGATACAATTATTGAATAAAATCTACCAAACTATTGAATCAATCTGATTAATCCATAACCATCACAAAGAGAACGACGAACCAATAAATAAACTGAAAAATTATTAAATATAACTCGAAAATCATTGAATATAACTTGAATGTTTTTTAATATAACTGGAAAAACCTTTGAATAATCTCGGCAAACTATCAACAAAATTAACTACTCATTTATCGACAAATCACACATATCATTGAATAAATACACTAAACTATTGAATCAATCTGATTAATCCATCGCCATTACAAAGAGAACGACGAACCATTAAATAAACTAAAAAATCATTAAATATAACTCAAAAACCATTGAATATACTTGGAAAAATCTTTGAATATAATTGGAAAAATATTTGAATAATTTGGGCAAATTATCAACAAAATTAATCACTCATTTATAGACAAACCACAAATATCATTGAATCAAATACACCAAACTATTGAATCAATCTGATTAATCCATTGCCGTCAGAAAGAGAATGACGAAGCATTAGATAAACTAGAAAACCATTGAATATATAACTCGAAAACTATTGAATATAACTGGACCAACCTTTGAATACAACTGGAAAAACTTTAATAATCTGAGAAAATTATCAACAAATAACCATTCATTTATCGACAAACCACAAATATCATTGAATCAAATACACCAAACTATTGAATCAATTTGATTAATCTATCGTCATCACAAAGATAACCACGAACAATTAAATAAACTAAAAAATCATTGAATATAAGTAAAAAACTATTGAATATAACTGGAAAAATCTTTGAATATAGCTGCAAAACTTTGAATAATCTGAGAAAACTATCAACAAAATTAACCACTTATTTATCGACAAATCACAAATCCATCGCTGACAAAGTCATGGAAAGTACGACGACATCTAAAGAATGATTCTTGAATCCCGATGGAGTTTCTGATGAACAATACAAGTAATGTGATAATTACGGTAGAGTTCCGGTCTCATAATCTAAGAAAGGAGAAATTCCCATTTGCTATCGTCAAAATTGTCCTCGCCAGAGAGGTTCGTCAAAGTACGGTGGATCTCTGAGCTCTCCTTCTCCTACTTCTACTTGTTTCTCCTTCCTTCTCCTTCTTTCTTCTTCTTCCTTCTCCTTCCTCGTAATATACCCTCTCTCTCTTCTTTTTTTTTTTAAAAGACGAAAATGTCTTCTGTTTGTATGAGCTGTTAGATCAACAAATTAATTTTTCTTGTTAATATAACGATTTGGGCTTATCCAGCATAATACTATAACCCAATACGCATACAGCACCAAATCCTTTCCGCCATCTTCCTCCCTCGGTAATTTATTTGTTGTCCAAAAAAAAAAAAGAAACATTCTCACGTCGCATCTTCTCCAAGTTCAAAATTTGGCGCCTTGGAAAAAGTCAAGGCCACAATCTGTCCTCTTCAGTACAAGGCCAGGTTTAACTAGTCGTCTTCGTCGTCCTCCTTTTTTATTTTTTCTCTTTCCTTTACTTTTTATTTTCTTTTGACGGTTCCCATTCGAGAGACGGTTCTGGATGTAAGTTTTGTGTTGGTGTATGGACATGTAGTTGACGAGATCGGGGAATGCGAGATTCATTTGGAGTTTAATTCGTAGAGAGGCAGACTTAGAATCTGGAATTAGGGTTTCCGTAGTTTCTAGCAATTGAGTTTGTTAGGAGTCATTCTTATCACTAATTGGGGGTCATGGTTGTCGCTTGCTAGCCAGTGGAAGGGTGTCTTCTTTAGGTTCTTCATCGGGTCAAATGCGGCAGTCCAGCATTTTGGATCATTACCAGTCCGGAAACACACGGAAACAAGGCCGAACTAGTGGTAGTAATGTGCCCAGAATGCAGTCTACCATGTTGGATGAGGCGTGCCATCGGATTGAAAGACCTAGAGGATCAGCTACCTGCTTTAAGTGTGACTTGAGTGGAAGTTCACGACTCGGATTCCTCGAAGAGGTAGATATAGTATCGACTTGGGAGCAACGAGCTAATGGCATGCTATGGAAACATTTCGGTTATCAGTCCTTGAAGAGCTTCCAGAAGGAAGCTTTAACGGCGTGGGTGGCTCATCAAGACTGTCTTGTTCTTGCTGCAACTGGTTCGGGTATGCTTTTGTGCTTTTCTTTCCTAAATTAGTCTTTATTCATTCGTGCCGGTTTATGTTTTTTTTTTCCATTTCAGGTAAATCCTTGTGCTTCCAGATCCCAGCGTTACTCACAGGGAAAATTGTAGTTGTCATCTCGCCATTGATTAGCTTGATGCATGATCAGTGTCTAAACTTGTCAAAACACGGTGTCTCTGCATGCTTTCTTGGATCTGGACAACCTGACAGTACCGTAGAAAAGAAAGCTATGAGCGGCATGTATGACATCTTATATGTTTGCCCTGAGACGATCCTGAGGTGATTTTCTTTTTCTAACCACATCGTTTTTCAGAAGAATTTTCTCATCGCTTTGAGATGTGTTCGAAGGAGCAGTTTGATCACATAGCGTTTTTGCTGCAGATTGATAAAACCTCTTCAGAGCCTCGCAGAAAAACGGGGTATCGCCCTGTTTGCAATTGATGAAGTTCACTGTGTTTCCAAGTGGGGACATGATTTTCGGCCTGACTACAGGTTCCTTTTCAACCATTCCACGTTACTTCCTATCTAGAACTTGCATCACATATATGTCACACTTCTGAAATCAGTTGTCTCCATAAAAAAGATAGATGCTTGTTTGTTCATTGTTGGGTTTAATATGCTAAGTTTCAGTTCTGATCTTTGTGATTAAAGTTGTTGCAACCTCTCAAGCTAGATGATACTGTGTTTCAGGCGATTGTTTATACTGCGAGAGAGCTTTAGTGCAAGCAATCTGAAATTTCTTAAATTTGATGTTCCCATCATGGCATTGACGGCTACAGCCACGATTCAAGTTCGTGAAGACATTGTTAAATCATTACGAATGTCAGTAGATACTAAGATTGTTCTTACTAGCTTTTTCCGGCCAAACCTGCAGTTCTCGGTATGTCATACTAACCCAAGCACGGCCAGTACATAGCAATATTTCATATTTGAAGTTTTGATTCGTAATGGGAGGTAAGCATCTAGTAAATAGATGGATACAACTGAATTTGATAAAACAAAGTAGCATAAAATGGTACAAGCTGCACCGTGGTTATGTTGGTGATATATTGTTATCTTCTACTTCGGGACTGCTATTGCAAGTACACAATATGTCGAACAAATTAGTGATGCTCATGTATCTGGTAGTGATATGTCCAAGCATATCATAACAAGCTTAAGTTTGATGATGCTTTCTACTGAGCTGTTCCTTTCTGCTTCTGGTTTTGATGCATGATTTTTGCGTGTTAATAATGCTTGGAGGCTGCTAAACAAACACATTATTCTTTTTCTCGCTTTCCTTTCCAATCTATAATAGCAGTCTTGTGATTGGATCTAGGACAAATAACTGTTGAGATAATATCCTCATACTTATGCTATTTGTTTTGGTACATTTATAGGTCACCCAGTAACTAACAGTGGCTTACTTCTATATACAGGTGAAACATTCTAAGACTTCCTTGACATCCTCTTATAAGGAGGACCTCAGACAATTAATAGACACATATGTAGGAAAGAATGTAAAGACACAAAGGATGATCCAGAAGAACGTGATTGACAAATTGAGTTGTCCTAGTGATAACAAAACGGTCAATATACACGTTGCTTCCCCTGCAAATAGCACTGTTGGTGATTTTGTGGATACAGACGACCATGATGGACTCGACTCAGGAGAGGAAGATACGCAAACTGCTTCATGGGGGAAGGTTATGTCAATCGAATATCTGGAAAATGATGTTGATGTCTTTGGGAGTGTGGATGATTGGGATGGTATCTATCTTATCTCTTTTTAGAATTCACATTTTCTTGCTGCATTCTGCTGCTTTTTCCTAATGATATACGCACTCCAATGTCAAAATGTACACATGAAGTAGAATTACTAACTGCAGTCAGTTTTTGGTTACTTTCTTTTATCCAAGAATGATTGCATCGTCTAACTGTCATCATATGTCGTTTTGAAGTCGCGTATGGTGAATTTTGTGGCGAACGCCCTAAGAACTGGGATATCGATGGTTCACCCAAGACCAAGCAAGAAGAAACATCGCAGCTGGTGCAAGAGCCATTAGAGGAAGGTCCTACCATCATATATGTTCCAACCAGGAAAGAAACTTTGAGCATTGCCAAGTATCTTTGTGGTCGAGGTGTAAAGGCTGCAGCCTATAATGCAGGGGTACGCATGGTGTTTGTAGTTCCATTATGTACTTGATTTAGATTCTGTCTTTTTCTTTTCAACACTACCTACAAAGTGAACCTGTGAGAATGATGTTTGCAGTAGGCTGCCAGGCCTTTGAATTGGTTGTCCTGGAATTACCTATGGTTTTCAGGCTTTTCATTTCATGTTATTCTAGTTATGTTTGACTGCATCATAGTCGTGGATACTGGCCTAAGCAGATCTACCTTCTGAACCACACATCTTTGTGCTCTGGAAAATGTTTATTCATTCACACGCCACTAAAAAAGTTCCCTTGTGCTCCTTACAGTTGCGAAAATCACATCTGAGGCAAGTCCATAAAGAATTCCAAGGAAACATTTTGGAGGTATGAATCATGCTGACCAATTAATTGGTGGGTTGCTGTTGACGCCCTTTCTAGTAGAGGAGAAAGCTCGAGTGTCACATGAATCTGAGGTTCTGTTAAATGTTTCATTGATCAATGATTTTAGGTTGTTGTTGCAACAATTGCTTTTGGAATGGGAATTGACAAATCAAACATTCGAAGAATTGTTCACTATGGCTGGCCGCAGGTTCATGTTTTATATTTCAAATATCAAGATGTTCTATCTTCTATGTATATGTGCCTTGTATTTTAATAATTAAACTTGATGATGTCAAGTCGCATTCTTCCTCTTCTTTTTGGTTCTCGAAAGCATCTCTCGTGTAGTTTTGTTCTAGAAACTTATGCCCCTGTCAAATTTACCCTGCTATTTTAGATATCTTGCTGTCTTTCTACCTATGAAGGTTATTATTTTTAAATACAAATTCAGAGTTTGGAAGCATACTATCAAGAAGTAGGCCGTGCTGGAAGGGATGGGAAACTGGCAGAATGCAGTATGTACTCTTGATACGATGTAACATATTACCCTTTTTTAACAAATTTGATTGACATATTGACAGGAAAAGTTGTCAGCTTATTTCTCCATTCATAAATTCATATTTTCTTGCTAATTGCTCCATTTGTTTGTATAGTTAAATGATGTATGACTGGCCTGTCAGGCTAGTGTTGGAGCTCTAGTGTGTGCTGCTGCTGATTATGCAATTGTTTTTCCCTCCAGTTCTTTTTGCAAATTTTTCTAGAATCCCATCTCTTTTGCCAAGTAAGAGAAGCGAAGCTCAGAATAAACTAGCATATAGGATGTTGTCCGACTGTTACAGGTTTGATGTTGTTTCTTCTCGGCCTGTTACACACATTCTTAGATATTATTACTAAATTCCTTGATTGTTATTTATAAAAAAGGTTCTTGATTGTTTTCTTCCAGATATGGGATGAATACCTCAAATTGTCGAGCTAAAATATTGGTGGAATATTTTGGGGAAAAATTCAAATCTGGGAGATGCCTCGTGTATGTAATGTATCCTTACCTTCATACTTTGACCACTGTTTTTCCATATGAAGTATTTGTAAGAATGGGCACGGGATCTCATCTTTTTTTTCCGGTCTGCACACTGATTACATTATTGTTATGGTATTGTAAGCAGTTGTGATGTGTGCATTACGAGCTCCCCTAAATTGCTGGATGTGAAAGAGGAAGCAGATGTTCTAATGCAAATTGTTGCTGCTAGTCATGTAAGTGAAATGGTATTAGCAGTTACCCTCTTTTCTAGCCACTGCCTCTCACCGGTCCTAGCATTTCAAGGAAAGGAAATTTGAGCAAGATTGTGGACAGAAAATACCCCTATAAATTTTATTTGTCATTCATTGACTTTGGACCCTGACCAGTCAAATATACGTTTAAATTGCAGAAGTACCGGCAAGATGGTTCATATGATGACGCATGTGATATTCCACAGAAACAGCCAACCTTGAGAGATTTCCTGTCGAAAATAAGGGAGCAGGTAAGGCTCTATATTGGAACTCATCATCTCTCTCTGATGGTGTCAGTAATGTGAGAATCAAGATATATTTTGTTTAACCTCCTATCTCTATCCTGATGGTTTTTCTAATTCCTATTTTCAGTCGCACAAGTTTCGGGACATTGATCAACTGTGGTGGCGTGGTCTAGCCCGGATATTGGAAGACAAAGGATACATAAAAGAAGCTGATGCAAAGGTATGTGGGAAAATTGACTGCAACAGATTAACTTGCTGTCTACGAATTCTAGTTACCCAAGTGATAGAGAAATGAATGACATTAAATTAGTAAGTATTTTTTAATATTTTGATTATTGTTAAGAGTTAATTATGATAAAATCATATGTATTAGGTTTCTTTGAATTTTCTATAAATAGTACCTATGGTTTATTGGTTTGGTTGATTGATTAATGAAAAATAAGGTTATTTCTTATTTTTGTCATTTTCCGGTATTTTGTTAAATTACAAATCGAGACTTCATTGTATTTTTTGGACATTTTCAAAATCAACGATTTAACGATTTCTATCACGATTTTCCACTGGATCACCTAGGTTCATTTATCAATGCAGGCACATGTCCAAATAAAGTGCCCGGAGCCAACAAAACTGGGATTAGAATTTCTGCAGTATGAAAGGGAGCAGCCTTTCTTGGTGTGTCCAGAAGCAGACATGCTTCTTGCCTCGAATAGGCCTAAAGAATACTCGAGTTTTGCTGATTGGAGCAAAGGTTGGGCTGATCCAGAGATACGATGTCAACGCCTAGGAAAGAAGCAGGCAACCAGAAAGCCGTGGAAGCAAGGACAAGGAAATGCAAGGAAACTCTTCAAAAGAATAAAACCGGACCAGAGAACTGCTAGAGGTAGAATAGCAGCAAAGCTGATAAGAAAGTAGCGAATGGTCGTAGTGATTTGCCCTCGTACTTGACATTGTAATGCTGCAGAGGAGAGTAGCTAGGCTGATGTAAAAAACATTCGGGGAATGAATGTCTTCAACCTACATGATTTTGTTAGCCTATAGCATTTGTCTACCTCAAGTCATTAGCCATGGAGGTCCAGGTTTTCTTTATTTTAATATTTATTTTTAAAAAGTCAACCAAATCTCCGATTGACCATCACCGCGTCTGGTGTAGTGGCATCATAGGACCCTCCCACAGTACTGACCATTGTAACATTTTGAATATTATGAGAGTGTTTCCGCTAAAAATATGAATTACATTTTGAATATTTTAATACCCAAAAGAAAAATACAACAATCTGTGAGATACGAAATGTCATTTGGTGCAAGCTGTAACAGCCTCGCAAGAAGAGAAGTGGCTGAAGCGGTTCCACGAGCAGGATCGATTAGGAAATTCTACTAATTATCTATTTTTCCTTTTTTAATTGTTTGTTTCTGTTTCAAGTTCAATTGTTTCGTTCATGTTTTGCTTTAATTTCGTTTCCTGATCAAGATGTAATCGTTGGCTCTAAAAAGACTTGCAAACTTTATGGTTTTATCATCGGAAAACAATAAAGAATTATCTTCCTTATCTCTCTTCTTCTTCCTAATGTTTCTTCTTCTTTCTCTATGGTTTTGGAAACAAAACGGATCGGGACAAGAAACCTTCCCCTCTGGTGAAGCACGGGTACAACCTCCGGAGTACCCTAGCCCCTTCCAATTTAGTGTTATAGCCCTTGTCGGTCAGGATGCCCAGTTCTGGCTATGATTTTCATTCTTTGTGACCCTTCATATATGCCCAATCTTTGTAATATTTTTTATTTCCTTTTTTCATTTTTGATTTTGCTCCTCCCATGTACATTTTTTTCAGAATAGTTGTTGCATGCTTTATTTAGAACAATTGTTGAAGTTGGGAAGTCTATATTTTTTCTTTTTTATTATTTTTCAATGTGAGATTTGGTTTATAGATGAGGGAAAAGTTAAATCATAAATGATCATTAGTTTACTCCGAGTTACCCGAATGAGCTGAAGGCTTCAAATTGGATAATTCAACTAAATTTTGAGTGATCACATAGCTCTCTGGATTTTTGCATAAAATTGACCTAAAAATAGTCATCTGACTAAGTCAACTGTCTCTCGGACCGCGTGTTTAAAAATATTGAATTCCATTGGACATATCACTATTATAATATACTTTTGAATGTATTTGTAGAAGGGTACAATGGATAACACGAGATCATGAAATGGAGATTCAAATTGAGTTGATTCTCGAAATGGAAATTCAAATGGATAACACGAGTAGGGGTGAGCATTTGGATTATCCGAATTCGAATTATCCGAAATTTGTATTATCCGAAATTTCCAAAATTACTATTTTTTTATCCGAATCCGAATCTGAATAAAAAATTATCCGAAATTCCAAATCCAAAATTATTTTAGATATGGATTCAAATAATCCGATTTTCCGAATTTTTAACAAACATATATAGGTAATAAACAAATGCAACTAAAGAATAGGTAGATATATTCGGCGTTGGCTGAGATATTTATGGTTTAGGTATTTGTTAGACTACAGAATAAATATACTTGAAAGTGTTTTTTATTTGTGTTTTTTAACTCATGAAGTCGTGGCCATTTAGTAAAAGTAATAGACTTTTTAATTTATTTTCTAATTACTAAAGAATTGACCCAAGCCCAATAGAAATACACACTTTTAATCCAATAATTTATCGTATATGTTTTACATATTTTAGATATTTGGATAATCCAAAAAAAAATTTAATCCGTATCTGAATCTAAATCCAAAATAATTTTTTTGGATTATCTGAATCCAAATCCGAACATAAAATTATCCGAGTCCGAATCCGAAAAAAAATTTGGATATCGGACTTGGATTATGGATAATGGATTTTTGCTCACCCCTAAACACGAGTATGGCCCCACAAAAGATAAAAGAGTTGAACATTAAACTAGTAGACCTATCGAAAAAGAGATCACCAAAACGGTGTTTCATTACGAGGAGCACAAATGTGATTGGTAGAGAAAAAAGAAGGCTTCATGATGATGTGTGAGGACTACCAGGATTTGAACAAACTCACTAATAAAAACTTATACCCCTTATCGAGAATTGAAGATTTATTCAATCTATTGAAAGGAGTACAAGTATTCTCCAAAATAGACCTTTGATCAAGCTACCATCAATTAAATATAAAAGTGGTGGATGCACACATGATAGCTTTTCGTACTAAATAAAGACCTTATGAGTTCCGTTGAGTTGATACCTTTTAGACTAAGAAATACTCTAGGTAAGTTCATGAATTTGATGAATTCGATTTTTTGAATGTACTTTGATAAATATGTTGTATTGTTTATTCATAATATTTAAGTATATTCACCAAGTAAGGAGGAGCATGAAGAATACTTAAAGATGATGATGCAAATCCTATAGAAGAAGAAGTTGTACACCAATCTTAAGAAGTGTGATTTCTGGCTTGCAAGATTTGTCTTTTTTCCATGTTATAAGGTAGAGGCCATTGTAGGGTCAAGACAAGTAAGTAATGTGTCAAAAGTATGTAGTTTGTTAAGTTTGATAGGTTATTATTGATTATTTGTGGAAAGATTCTATAGGATATCAATGTCATCAACTAGGTTAACTCAAAAAATGGTAAAGTATATACATAGTAAAGAATGTGTGCAAACCTTTTAGGAACTAAAGAAAAGATTAGTGATAACACCCATAATAGCACAACCTAACAAAGGGAAGGACTATGCTATTTATAGTGGTGCTTCGAGAAATGAGTTGGATACATACTTATGCAGGATGAAAAGTGATGTGAGACCATTCAACAATGAGCATGGAGCAATGCAAGTACCTATTGGGCCAATTACAAGAGCAAGAGCCAAGAAGCTTCAAGCTGAAGTCAACGGATTCATTCAAAGCTTTTGGACTCAAGTTGATGCAAGCAAACCCAAGGATGACTTAGAAGGCCATGTTAAGCCCGTACATCTTATTGGCATCCTTCCAGAAGCTTAGCATGGAAGCATGCACGTGATTTGCCTTTGGATGCATGCACAAGTGAATTTCAGCTTATCTTGGATATGCATCCCTAAAATTTAGGAATTGCATCTACTATATTTTAGGACATGATATTTACTAGATATTCTGTTAGTTATCTATATTTAGATTGTTTTCCTACTTAGTTGAATATTTCGGCTAGAATCCGTTTAAATTAGGAAGGAGAGTTTTGGCCAGCCTTGAACTCCTTATTTAGAGTTAGTTTTCATTTAGGAAGTTGTAAGACTTTGGAGCCTATATAAAGATGCATCCTCTTTCAATAATAATCAGACCTTTCAGAATATTTCAAGTTATAATTAAGCTTTGGCTAGTTGTGTGAGTTTTAGATACTCATAATGCATTCTTTCTTGAGCTAGTATGTCGCTTGGCTAAAACAAACTTTTCACTTATCAAGCGGATCATACATCCCCGCTTGTGGTATGATATGACTTAGGATCAAGGTTCATAAGTTTCTTGCGGCATGTTAAGGTCAAATTCGTGTCTTAGTTCTTGTGGGTTCTTTGTGAGTTGTGATCTATTCCATTCTAAAGTAACAATGGTCCGAGTTTGTGAATCTTTCTGCTGAGATTCATATCATTTGGTATTAGAGATTTGGCTTGTTGCTTTAGGTTTGATTATCCGTGTGTTCTTATTTGTTTTGGTTCATTTTTGTGCTTGCTAACCTGTGGAGTTTTCTTCGTTGATCGAGAGAAAAGAGAGGAAAAGAAATGAGCAGAGCAAAAACAGAAAAGAAAGAAAAGGAAAGAAAGAAAAAGAAAGAAAAGAAAAGAAAGAAAAAGCAAAAGAAAAAGAATCAGAAAGGAAAAGAGAGAAAAGTGTGTGGAAAAGAGAAAAAGAAAGAGAGCTAAATAGGTCAGCAAGCCTAAATAGGTTCGCAAGACTAAATAGGTTCTCGCCAGATCAGGAACGCGCACGAGACTAAAGAGGAATCAATCAATCTGGAAAGACAAAGATCCTTCCAATACAAGAAAGGCGACTTGAAAGAAAGGAAAGAAAAAACGCAGAAGACAGAATTCGGAGATTTCGGAGATTCTCGCAGGATTTTTGCGACAAAACTGCCAAAAATTTCAAACAGTCATAACTTTTGACTCGTAACTCTGATTTTCTATTATAATATCTTTTCGGAAAGGGAAATTCAAGATCTACAGGTATTCCTGATATGCCAGAACGACGGACTTTGGAGGTCAAATTCTTTTGCATTTGAAAGTTACAGCCATCTGAAGTTTTTTTATCGCAGATTTGTTTGACAAGTGAAACGTGGAATTCAAGCAAGGCTGCCCTAGCTTTAGTAAGAACCATACGAGTATCACGAGAGGAAAAAGGTAAGCGTATGCGAGTACCTTAGAGAGAAAAGCCAAATATTTGAGTGCAAATACGAGTGAACTAGAGTGCACCTTACATTGAGAGCAAACACGTAAGGGAGTGAACTTGTGAGGCCATCTTTTAACTAACCAATTTTTTTTTTTGCAGCATTATGTCTCAACCAAACGACGGGGAGAGGCAAAGTGATTTGGTTGCCGTGGATCTTAAAATGTTGATGGAAGCCATGACAGGAAATTTAAGAAACATGATGCGAGAAGAGCTCGAGCCAATGCAACTATGCATAGATGCATTAGAAAATTCTAGTAGCGTATGGCCTGTACGTGGTGAAGTTCATGCACGAAGGGAGAGAGCACCTATAGGAGGTTCAAGTGGAGATGATTCTGATTATGTAGAAGATGCAAGATCTACAAGGAATTTTAGGAGGCCAAGAGTTGAATGCCAGCTTAGGGAAACAAGGAGAAGAGAGGATGACAACATAGAAAGTATCAAACTAAAGATACCTTCCTTTGTGGGTCGTTCTGATCCAGAAGCATACCTAGAGTGGGAGAAGAAGATTGAGTTCATGTTTGATTGCCACCACCACTCTGAGGCAAAGAAGGTAAAGCTTGCCATCACTGAGTTTACTGATTATGCTATAACTTGGTAGGATCAACTTGTAACAAGTAGGAGGAGAAATGGAGAATGCCCTATAGCTACATAGGAAGATATGAAGGTGGTGATGAGGAAGAGGTTTGTTCTGAGCCATTACTATAGAGGGCTGTATAAGAAGCTACAAGGATTAAGGCAAGGAAGTTTGAGTGTGGAAGAGTACTTCAAATAGATGGAGTTAGCCATTATTAGAGCTGATATAGAAAGAAAAAGCTGCCAAAAGAGAGGAAACAATTGAGAGATCAAAAGAAGCCAGAAAAATAGAAGTAAAATCGACCATTGAGAGAAAATCCGAGGGATGAAAAAGAAACTACTATGTGAGAGCAAGTGAGATTAAACAAGCCTATTTTGAAAAAAAGTCAATGATCTTACTTCGATATAGGGAGACACTTTTGGTTACAACGAGCTTGATCCACAATTGCCAAGTATGGTTAAATCTCTTTTTCAGGATTATGAGGATGTCTTCCCCAATGAGTTACCACCAGGTTTGCCACCAATAAGGGGAATTGAACATTAGATTGATTTTATCTTGAGAGCAACAACTCCAAACCGCCCAGCCTATAGGAGCAATCCAAAAGAGACAAAAGAACTTAAGAGACAAGTAAACGAGCTTTTGGAGAAAGGGTACGTAAGAGAAAGCATGAGGCCATGTGTTGTTCCAGTCCTACTTGTGCCAAAGAAGGATAGATCATGGAGGATGTGTGTTAATTATCGAGTCATGAACAATATTATGGTAAAATATCGTCACCCCATTCCTCGTTTAGATGACATGTTAGATGAATTGCATGGTTCTTGCATGTTTTCAAAGATAGATTTGAAAAGTGGTTATCATCAGATTTGCATAAAAGAAGGTGATGAATGGAAAATAGTGTTTAAAACAAAGTATGGTTTGTATGAATGGATGGTTATGCTTTTTGGATTATCTAATGCACCTAGCACATTCATACGCCTTATGAATCATGTTTTACATCCATTTATTGGCAAGTTTGTGGTTGTTTACTTTGATGATATACTCGTTTATAGTAAGAGCATTGAGGAACATGTTAAGCATTTAAAATCTATCCTAGATGCATTACGAGAGGATCAGTTGTATGCTAACTTGAAGAAGTGCACCTTTTGCACGGATAAGCTTGTATTCTTGGGTTTTATTGTTAGTGCTAAAGGAATACAGGTTGATGAGGAAAAGATAAAGGCAATTTGGGAATGGCCGAGTCCCACAAACATTGCAAATGTCTAAAGTTTCCATGGACTAGTTAGCTTTTACCAAAGGTTTGTAAAAGATTTTAGCACCATAGCTGCACCACTCATTGAGATTATCAAGAAGAGCATTGGATTTAGCTGGGGAGAAGCTCAGGAAAAGGCGTTCCAATCATTAAAAGGGAAGTTGACAAATGCTCCTTTACTAGCTTTACCTAATTTTTTGAAAACATTTGAAGTTGAGTGTGATGCTTTCAGTATAGGAATTGGCGTTGTGCTCATGCAAAAAGGACATCCAATTGCCTATTTCAGCGAGAAGTTAAGTAGAGAAACTCTAAATTACCCAACCTATAACAAGGAGTTCTATGCTTTGATTCAGACATTGGAGACATGGCAGCATTACTTGTGGCCCAAGGAATTCGTGATTTACACTGATCATGAATCATTGAAGCACTTGAAAGGCAACAAAAACTGAATAAGAGGCATACACGATGGGTGGAGTTCATTGAAACATTTCCTTATGTCATTCGTTACAAGCAAGGTAAGGAAACTGTAGTGGCTGATGCACTATCGCGAAGGTATGCCTTGATCTCAACTCTTGATGCTAAGTTGATTGGATTTGAACATATTAAAGTGTTTGATGTCGAGGACCCTGATTTTGGTGAACTATTCCAAACTACGGAGAAGAGTGCAAGTGGTATATTCTTTCAGAATGAGGGTTACCTATTTCGTGAAAACAAACTTTGTGTGACTAATTGTTCTATACGAGAATTGTTAATTCAGGAGGCACATGGAGGTGGATTGATGGGGCATTTTGGTGTTGCAAAGACTTTGGCGATGCTACAAGATCATTTCTATTGGCCACACATGAAGAGAGATGTTGAACATGTTTGTGGACATTGTATCACATGCAAGCAAGCCAAGTCTAAGTTAAAACCTTATGGTTTGTACACTCCACTGCCTATACCTAGTGAACCGTGGATTGATATTTCTTTGGACTTTGTGTTAGGATTGCCTAGAACTAAACGTGGTAGAGATTCTATTTTCGTGGTAGTGGATAGATTTTCTAAGATGGCATATTTCATTCCATGTCATAAGACTGATGATGCTTCAAATATTGCTGATTTGTTCTTTAGAGAAATTGTTAGGTTACATGGCATGCCTAGGACAATTATTTATGATAGAGATGCAAAGTTCTTGAGTTATTTTCGAAAGACCTTGTGGTACAAGTTAGGTACTAAGTTACTATTTTCTACTACTTGTCATCCACAAACTGATGGTCAAACTGAGGTAGTGGATAGGACTTTGTCTACACTTTTGAGAGCACTCATTAAGCATAACATTAAGACTTAGGAAGAATGTTTGCCATATGTTGAATTTGCTTACAACCGTTTAGTTCATTCTGCTACTCAATTCTCACCATTTGAGCTTGTTTATTGTTTTAATCTATTGACTTCATTGGATTTATCACCTTTTGATGTGATCTCACCAGAACAAACATAATTATACGGATCTATTGTTGCCTAGGATGGAGTAGACTTTCAACCCACAAACAGAGCTAGCAAGAACCTTGGCAAAAGAGCCTGTACCCGAGCTAAGGACAATCTGAAAACCTCAAGTCAAGGTCGAATCATGCCATAAACAAGGATGGAAGTCTTGTTTGATAAGTGAAAATAAAGTTTAAGCTAAACGACACACAAGTTTAGGCAAGTACGAGAAGAGTTATAAAATGCACTAGTCAAAAGACTCTAATAGTATTCTAAATTGTGTCAAAGTTGGTTGACGTTTTTATTGCATAGGAACCCTTTATATTGGCTCTAAAAGTCTCAAATATTCCTAAAAAACTGACTCCTAAAAAGGAGCTTACAATCTGACCAAATTATACTTAATCCTAAATAGGTGAATTCTGGTCAGATTGTAATCTACTAAATAAGAAGTAATCTAAGCATATAATACCTAGTAGATATAAGTAGATTTACGTCCTAAATAAGCCATAGGTTACTAGAATATAATTTCCTAAATAAAACTATTGACTTTACTAAATAGCTTAAGTAGAATCTGAGAAAGTTGATACACGTCGAAAGTAGGTTGATGCACGTCCAAAAAGGTTGATGCACGTCCAAAATAGGCTAAACTTCACACATGCATCCTTCCAGAAGATTGCTTGCGTTATAGGCTTCTAGATTAGCTTTAAACTCCCCAAAACGAAATCTGAGAGCAAATAACTTCCTAAATAGCTTCAAGAACATGCATGGGCTTTGAATGGGCTTCTTGGACTTGCATGAACTTGTATTAATCTATTAAAGTTAGATTGAAATATCTGGCTCATTAGATTCATATCATTCCCCTCCTCTTGAAAGGGATTTGTCCTTAAATCCTTGCATACGCCATACATCCTCGAATGAATAATATCAATGGAACAAGGTTTAATCTTCAATCTTCATGGTTGCACTTAATACCTTCCACTCCAACTGGATAAATACTTTGAGCATAAAAAACACGAAGAAATCTCCAATTTGAAACTCAAGAACCTGCTTGTTTTTACAAGCCTTTCATTGAACTTCAAACTATTCCACAAGTTGAGCAATATTGAGCCTCCAACGTAATCATACTTGTCAACTCCTAAGAAGTCAATATGATCAACATGTTCAATAATAAAATTTGGAGACATGTAAGATATAGGTTGAACCTCTTTCTTATCATTAGTAACAACAAGTTCGTCACATTCACTAACAATAGTAACAAGGCGCCTCCTTATGTGATCAACTTCCATAACTTCTGATTCGTCAAACAAATCTCTCAAGTAAAGAAATGACATGTTGATGCGATAAATATCGGGTTAAAAATATGTGCAAGAGAACACAATCGCACAAGTAATATAAAGATAAGTAAGATTGTCTCCACAGGAACAGATGAATCAATTCTCTAATTATCAGATTATGAATTCTCAACTTTAATCTAAGCAATTCAATTCGAATGATTTGGTTGGTTCTAAACTATGAATTCTACTATCGTTATCCGAATCTAGGGTTGTTAATCCTAAACCTTAATAACAATATATAAGCAAACAAAATGAAACGAAACGAAATAAACGGATGCAATCTTGCCTAAGGACTAAGTTTGTCAATCTCAATCTAAGAACACACAATACAAATCAATCAAGCAATAAATAATCAAGCAGATGAATGAAAAAACAAATCTTGATTACGAGATATGAAAATACTGCGTTGATTGAAGATCCGAATCGTTTCCGAATCGTTGATTACAATCCTTGAAATAATTGAATGAAAACTAAAAGCTATGACTTGCGTGAAAACTGGCCAAGAATGTCTTTAACCTAAGTTTTAAGGCCTTATATAGTCCAACATAAAATAAAACCTAAAAGAGAAGTCCTAATTTGACTAAACAGGTTAATCAGTTTTTTCTTGGCCAGCCCAGCGGAGCACTGGATCTTCCAACAGAGCACTGGACTTCACCAATTTTCTTCAATGCGCCTTCGACTCCTCGCTTTTGCTATCCGCCATTGCACCATACCTTGCTACCATGTCAATGTCCACCGGATACCTACAAAATAATCAAATTTCAATAGATCTCTCGTTCCTCAATAGAAACATAAAATACATAAAATACACTAAGACATACGATGAAATGAGATCAAAGCGTGGACAAAATATGCACAAAATATAGCTAGATGTGTGTCCGTTTACGTGCACATCATAACTCCACACTTAAGTTCTTGCTTGTCCCCAAGCAAGTTGCATCAGAACTACCATTTTCACGGCTCCTCCTTACTTAGAACAAATCATGACATGCTTCATCCTATTGCTAATCAGTCACCTCACTCAAGTGCCAAGAATAATAATCATGTAAATACAACACCCTTAGCTGTTTAGCCCAACTTTCGCACTATGCGGACCATACACAAGAACTGACTACTCAGTGGGTAGGATTATTTTATGCTCACTTATATTGAGTAGTCAACTACCTATCACTTGCAAACATGCTCGAGGTCTAAGAATATTATATTTCGCACTTGACACTCTCTTAAGTAATGCAGGACTTGTAATCAAGAGGGACTTTTATAGGTTTGTAACGTGGCTTAGGGTAAGGGGAGGATAATTTATAGGGTATTGGCTCGAACACCCAATCCGAGGGTTACACATAAAATCTAACTCTTGGCTATACTAAGCAACTCACCCTATACGACTAAATGCTTAACCCAATGTACCCATGTCCTAGAGGCATTCACTCAGGACAAGTTACCTACTTTTCATTGTGTGCTTTCTTTTCTTCTCTTTTCACCACACTCCTTCCATCTTTCTACTTTCTTTGGATTTTTCACTTTTGCTTTTCCGCACTTTCCACACTTTTTATTTTCTTATTTTTCTTTCCCTTGCGATTTTTCTTTTCTTTTCACTCATTCATCGCACATTCATGGGTAACTTATCCCGGCTTTTGACTGTTGGCCTCAATTCTACCCTTTTCAACCCAATTTATGTGCAGTGAACCCCCAACTATACTACCAAATGCACCCTTACAAAATTATCCCACAAATGATGTCCTAATCCCTTGGATTAAGTAGCTAAAGGTAGGTGGGAGCTGGATTTTGGCTCATATAATGGTGTGCAAATAGTAACTCAATAAATAGGTTTATGCTCAATGGAGTTATGCAACAGATAAGAACAGGTTTTTGGCTCTAAGGCTCTAGGCTCAACATCAAAATAGCCCCCGATATATAACTCACCCCGCACTACAAAATCATGCCAAGTGTTAATATACTAATCTCATCACCCAAAACATGCAAGCATCTCATGAACAAAATAGAGACGGGAGTCTTATCCTTCGGCACAAATTCCTCACAAGGTCACTCATCAAGCTCTCACGCATGGTTCATCTAGTGCGACTGTCAACCTAAATAACCAAGGATGCTAAGCCTACACAATCATGCTCCAGATACTCAAGTTTAATTTTTGAATAGGCAATAAGACTCAATGGTCATTCTAAGTTCACAATGTCAGAGGTAGGTTCATCAATTACAGATGACTCGATCACAATAATCAAAAACACACGCCACATACATAACAGACTTGATCACATGCATATGTGGACAAAAGAAAACAAAAGAGAACATTCCTAAAACATCACAAAGCACACAGCGTGCAACTCCACACTTAAGAGAACACATTGCCCTCAATGTGAAGGAGCACACCATGCAAACAATGAAAAAAACAAAGCAAGAAAATAAATGCATCACAAAAGAAAAGAAAAGAAGGGAAAAGAAAAGGAACAGAGGCACCTGTTCAGGGTTGAGGAGGTGGTTGTAGTAGATTAGCTCGAAGCCACTCCCACTGTGCGCGGTTGTACTCTTGGTCAACTTGGTATTGGCTTCGAAAGGTTGCATCCGCAGCGTCACGTGCCACTTCCCAATCATGAAGGTCATCTTGGTCAGTGTGGTATAGCTCCCAGCACTCGGTCTGGTCGTGGACCAGAGTTTCCACTTGGACCCGCAAGTTGTCAATGTAGTCAGCCAAGGACTCCACTTGATCTTCTAATTTACCAATATGCTCAGATAGGTTGTAAAGGTCCTCCTGGTGCTCTGGTGTTGGTGCTGATCCACCCTGACATAGTTGTTCTTAGACTGCCCTACGATCTTCCCACCTGTTCACAACATATGAAGTGACGCCATGCCTCTCGAGTTTGGAGATCAAATGCCAGGCTACCTGACGGTCACGGTCAATTATGCCAATAGGGATCGTCGAACCCTCAGCTTCATGACCTAGATCAAACTGAGCAACCAAACAATAGACAAGAGAGCCTAGACCAAGATGTTGGGGCCTTTTTAATTGAAGCGTTCGATATATGACATCATAGATTAATGCAAATGTATTATACAGTTGTCTAGTCTAAATGCAGTGTAGTGCGTACAGCTGATGTCTCGTGACTCTACCATCTTGATGTTGACCGCTAAAACTATGACTTATAAAGTGGTGTAGAATGCTAATGTGTAGGTCCTTAAGGAGGATGGCTAGGGCTTGAGAGCTGAAACCGGGGAAACCTGAGAGGTTTTGCCAGGCACTATAGATGTCATCATCAGGGCCAAATCTTAATTGTGTGTCTGCACCATCCCAATCCTCCACGAGTCCTAATATATGAGTGAATAATACATGGATGACCGTGATGGGTTTACCATATATGCGTGTAGTGAAATGTGAATAGACAGATTCGACAATGACTATGCAATAAAACTCTATCACTACTTGGGGGTCAATGTCGATAGACAACCCAGTGAGCCTTGTCCAACCTACAAAATTGAGTGCCTCGCGCAATTCTTGTTCAATGCCAAACAATCGCATACAATTCCAATCGATCTTCCACTGACCAAAAGTAGAACAGGATTTGAATTTGGCATACCTGTCGCCCTCCTATTCATGAAAGATCGGGAAGGGAGCACCGTACCATTTTGCTATATCCCTTGGTTGTCAAGGTAAGACACGGGAGCTTGACACACCCTGATGATGGGAGGATGTCCGGCTTTATTTGGGCACCATGGTGGTCGATGGCAAATAGTCAATGGTGGTGATGGTGGTTAACGGCAGTGATGGTCAACGATCAGAGCACTCAGAGGTGGGCTTGGTAGGACGGTCTCGGCGAGCATAGCAAAGTTGACGATTGGTGGAGATACAGAGTTTGGAGTCGGCATCGGGGCGATCGGAGTTAGGGTTGTGGTGGTCAGAGTTTGGAAGTTTAGTGGAGGAGGATGTTTAGAGGAAGGGAAGTTGTGAGGTCGGGGGTTTGGAGGAAGGGGATTTTTAAACCCCAAAGTCTAGCGTAGCGCTAGATTTTCTAGCGGGGCACTGCCCTCTACAATGCCCAAATCCAGTAGGTCGCTAGATTTCTAGCTGCCTAAATCCACCGGGGCACGGGATATTCCAACAGGGCGTTGGGTCTCGATGGGTTACCTTTTCTCCGTGAATATGGCCTCGTGCTTTTCCGTTAAACTATTAATCCTACAAAAATTAAATAAAAATGACACAAACACATATTTTTCGAGGGTGACACTATGTACATTCCCTTATAAATCCACAAACTCGAGAAACTCGGACAAGTGACGCTAATTCAAAGAAAACTAATAGTGAGGTTAGAGGTGGTTCTAAGTTAACGTCATTAGCTTGACGGGGTCTCAACCAATTACTGAAGTCCTGGGTTATCAAAATTTGCCCATGAGCCTTGTGGGTCAAAGTGGTGAGCTAAGTAGACTGCCCAGTGCTCATGGTTTACCTCAGGGTCTATCTTGGTGGCATTATTATGCATTCGGACTCTTAGGAGAGTGTCATCCTATGCTCGAGGAAAAGATGGAAGCATAAAATCAGGTAATACATTAGTTTTATAAAAGCAAGCATACCTCAAGTGAACAAATGGTGGTTTACGCTCTAAGTTTGGTGGTGGGATAGTGCACGATTCTAACATGGGCCATGATGTATCATCTAGGTTAGGTAATTCAGCTGTGTGCACCCATACCACCTTTTCTCTAATTTCAGGGCCATCCACTTCTGTTGCACTCTTCTGCGTGACCTCCAGCTGGCTTTCGAGATGGGTGTCCCCACTGTGATCAACCATTAACTTATCAACAGTGTCGATCTAGTATCAAGCATTTTCTGCGGTCAGGTACATGGCTGCCTTGAATACATTGAAGACTACCTCCTCTCCACAGACTTTGAACCGCAGATCCCCTTTCTCAACATCAATGCTCATTTTGGCAGTGGCTAAAAATGGGCACCCAAGGAGGAGAGAGACATCTTGATCTTCTGGCATCTCCATGACAATAAAGTCCACTGGAAAGATTAAGGCATCAACCTTCACAAGTATGTTCTCAACTATCCCTTTTGGTCTAGCAACTGATCGATCTGCAAGCTGAAGCACTATTGAAGTTTCTTTCATTTTGCCCAAACCAAGCTTCTTGAATATTGAGAAAGGTATTAAATTAATGCTAGAACCAAGGTCAATTAGTGCCTTCTTGAATATCTCATCCCCAATAGAGCAAGGAATGGTGAAGCTACCTGGATCATCCCTTTTGTGAGGTAGATTTTGGCTCAGAACTGCGCTATAATCCCTGGTCAGTAGGATAACCTCGAGATCATCAATATTCTTCTTCTTCATGAGGAACTTCTTAATCTACTTTCTATATGTAGGCATCTGCTCAAATGCATCAAGCAGTGGGATGTTGATATGAAGATTCTTGAATAACTCCAAGAACTTCTGATAGCGAGGGTGAGATGCCTGCTTGTTTACTCTTAGAGGGAATGGTGGTGGAGGGTATCTTCTCTCTTATGCTGGCTTGATAGTTTCCGTGGTAGACTTATTCTTGTCCGCTGCTGTAGGAACTACCTGAAGTTCTTCTTCTTCTTCTTCAATTGATGGTTTTCTTGGCGGTTTTGATGTTGAGCTGGTAGCATTCTTTCCCAAGTCCAATCCACTTCTAGTTGTAATTGCCTTACAGTGTTCTTGCTAGGTAGGAGGGGTTTTCGTGTTGCTTGGAAGTGTGCCTGGTTGCCTTGCATTCAACTGAAGTACGAGCTGACCTATCTAAATCTCCAGATTTCTGATCGTGGCTTGATGACTGAGAACTTGCTTTCTCAACTCGTCTTCATTCCTCCGATCTTGTTAAGGTGGTGTCTGTTTTTGCCACTTTTGCTGGTATATCTGAGGTTGCTATGGCGGAGGGCCTTGAGCATTGTTAGCAGCCACAGGGAGGTTGGGTTGCTGAGGTACCTACTGACCTGCATTATTTCTCCACGAAAAATTTGGGTGGTTTCTCTAACTCGGGTTATATGTGGTAGAGTATGGATCATTATTCTTATTCACATTACCAACATAATTCACAGGTTCAGCCAATAGAGAACAAGTATCAGTAATATAAGTTCCAGTACAAATCAGGTGTGGTAGGTGGTACATATGAGGCTTGGACTATCTGCGTGAGAGTTGCCACTTGTGCTTTGAGCGCAGTGATCTTACTGAAGTCCTGTACGCTAGCTACTTTTTTTCTTTCCACCCTATCTCCCCACTCATAATTATTAGTAGCCACGGCTTCAATAATGCAAAAACCTTCAGTTTTCTCCTTTTCCATCAAATCACCTCTAGCTGCTGCATCCAAGCTGGTTCAAATTTGTGTTTCACACCCGTTGTAAAATGTCTGGATGAGCATCAATTCTGGGATCTGGTAGTGCAGACAATCGCAAAGTACCTTCTTGTAGCATCGCCATGCTTCATGAAGAGATTTGCCACCCTGTTGTTTGAACTATGAGATTTTGTTACGTAGTTGGGTGGTCTTACCTGGCGGGTAGTACTTCTCCAAGAATTTATCTGCAAGCTCGTCCCATGTGTGGAAAGTGCCTGCAGGAAATGCATCAAGCCACTCTCTCGCATCATCCTTCAAACTATTCTTGAACAATTGCAACCTGAGAGCATATGCTGAAACTCCATTATACTTGACTATCTCGCAATGGTCTTCGAAAGTTTGGATGTGCTTTGCCGGATTTTTAGAAGGGTTGCCCCCAAACTGATCTTTACGAACTTGATTAATGAGGCTAGACTTGATCTCAAAATTATTGGCCTCTACAGCTGGATATTCAATGTTGGGTCGAAGGTCAACCAACCTAGGGTGTATCTGCCTTCTCCTGTTATTGTTCACAGGAACATTGTTTACCCAATTCTGATCTGCCATCTCTTCTTTACGTTGATCCCGTATTCTAGAGTGAAACGTTCGTTCAATCTCAGGATCGTACTCAAAAAGATGTTGATTGTTAGAACGGGTATATGGCATACACCTCCTGCACTCTCACTAATTGCAAGTGATGAGGGAGCAGTGGAATTGACTTGATATGTTGGAAGAATGGTTAGAACCTCAACCAATTAACTTCTGTAGATTGATTCAAGGTGGGTTTGATCGAAACCAAACGGCCAGCAAGGGCAAAGGTAACAACAAACGAGTCCACGTTCAAGCTTGCAAATCTACGCAAGGTTCATGCAAGTCCATGCACGAGATAATTACATAAAGGTAATCCGGAGTATAAACTCAATAATAATTCATTCGATAGGTTATAATATTCGGATTTACATACTTATAAAGGAAAATATGAAGTGGCTTATATCCAAAGGCCACGAATGAACATACATCATACTTAATCAAATTGAAAAATGTAAAGACTCAAATGGTACTTAACCTTATTGACTTCTAAGACTCATGCAACTTAGTACGCGCGCATATCATCGAGTGCAATAAAGTACGAATGGAATGTGAAATAACAAATCAATCCCAGAACTTTGATCTTCATTCTAAATTAGTGGGGTCCTTAGATGCCTCGGATGTTCCCACATCATCCTCCCCTTCTTGAAAACAAGCTTGTCCACGAGCGATCAACTTGGATGGTAAGGGAAAAGTTTCAAAATAAGGGGTAAGGTCCTTGACATTAAAAGTTTGAGAGACACCAAACTCGGGCAGCAAATCAATAACATAAGCGTTGTCGTTCACTCTCTGAAGGATCTCATAAGGCCCATACTTCCGAGCTTGCAACTTTCCACCCATGTTGCTAGGCATTCTCTCCTTACGAAAAATGAACCATAACCTGCTCACCGGGCTGGAATATTTGCTGCTTTCGATGAGCATCAATCCGAGCCTTCTCTTTGGCATAAGCATCATCCAACTTTGCTCGTACTTTATCAATAACACGTTTCGCTTGCTCAGCAAATTCAAGTGCACTCTGATTGCTTTTGGTAGGTCTCGCAATCGTAGTAATGTCAACAAGATGATTTGGTTCTTTGACATACACCAAAGAGAATGGTGTCTTACCAGTCATGCGGTGTACTGAACCATTATATGCGAACTCAGCTATGGGTAAAGCCAAATCCCACTGCCTTTTCTTCTCATGACATAAAGCTCGATGCATGTTACCAAGGGTTTGATTGATTACCTTGGTTTGGCCATCGGATTGAGGATGAGCTGTCGTGCTGAATTGCAATGAAGCATCAAACATTTTCCATAAAGTTTTCCAAAAACTCGCTAGGAATTTTACATCTCGATCCGATGTGATAGTCTTTGGAACTCCATGCAATCTAACCACCTCATGAAAGAACAACTTCGCCACCCCATGCACATCACTTGTCTTACGGCAAGGTACGAAGTGAGCCATTTTACTTAGCCTGTCCATAATAACGAATATAGAGTCAACTCCCCGTGGGGTGCAAGGTAGGCCAAGCACGAAATCCATGCTAATGTCCTCCCAAATTACCTTCGAAACAGGCAAAGGTGTGTAAAGATCTGTGTTTTGCACACCACCTTTGGTTTCTTGGCAAACCACACAATGTTTAACCATTTACGCCACGTTCGTGCTCATGCCAGGCCAATAGAATCGTGAGCTGAGGGAGTGCAACATTTTATTACGTCCAAGATGCGCAGATAAACCTCCTCCATGCATTTCCCACATGAGTTGCTCACGAAGAGAAGTTTTCAGAATGCAAACTTGATCACCCTTCATCAAAATACCCTCGTGTACATAGAAGTCAGAAACTCCTTTACCATCCTTGCATGCGTTCCACAATTCTCCAAAGTCTTCATCCCCTTCATATTGTTCTTTTAAGCATTCAAATGCGGTGATTGCACCACGTAACTCTACAAGCAAGTTCTCTCTCCGGCTAAGAGCATCCGCAACAACATTGGACTTACCACTCTTGTGCACAATTTTAAACGGGAATTTCTGAAGGTATGTAACCCAACGAGCATGCATATGATTACTGATCTTAGACTGGTCACTCAAAAATTTCAAGGCCTTATGATCCGTATAGAGTATGAATTCCTTCCCAATCAAATAATGTTCCCAGACCTTTAGAGCTCTAAACACGGCATAGAATTCTTGTTCATAAGTGGTCCACATCTACCTATGTGTACTCAACTTTTCGCTAAAGTAAGCCACGGGTCTTTTCTCTTGAGACAAAATAGCACCAATGCCTACTCCACATGCATCAACTTCTACTTCAAACAACTTAGAGAAATCAGGGAGAGTAAGTACCAAGGTTGTACATAGCTTCTCTTGAAGCTCATAAAATGCACGATTAGTGTCCTCATTCTATGAAAAGGTCGTTTGCTTCTTCAACAAGGCAGTTAAAGGAGCCGCGATCATGCTAAAGTTCTGGATAAAATGTCTGTAGAAACTTGCCAATCCTAAGAAGCTTCGTACTTGTCTCACATTCGTAGGGACTGGCCAAGTGCGTATGGCTTCTATCTTTGTTTCATCAACTTGTACACCTTCTCTTCCCATGACAAATCCAAGAAACAACACTCGTTCCTTCCAAAACAGGCACTTTTTAAGGTTTATCACCAATGAGTGTTCTCGCAAAGCTTCAAAAACTTGCTTCAAGTGCGTAAGATGCTCCACTTCTGATTTACTATACACCAATATGTCGTCGAAATATACAACGATGAATCGATCCAAGAAAGGCTTGAGAACTTGGTGCATAAGTCTCATGAATGTACTTGGAGCGTTGGTCAGACCAAATGGCACGACTAACCATTCGTACAGTCCATCTCGTATTTTGAACGCGGTCTTCCACTCGTCACCTGGCTTGATACGGATTTGATGGTAGCCACTCTTTAAGTCAATCTTGGAGAAGAGGGTGGAACCACTCAGGTTGTCAAGCATATCATTGAGCCGTGGGATAGGAAATCTATAACCCACCGTAATCTTATTGATAGCCCTTGAGTCAACGCACATCCTCTAGGTTCCGTCCTTCTTAGGAACGAGTAGTGCGGGCACACCACAAGGACTCAGGCTTTCCTAAATGAATCCTTTCTCAAGCAGTTCCTCCACTTGCTCACGAAGGATCTTGTTCTCTTGCGGGCTCATGCGATAATGTGGTAGATTCGGCAAGGTGGCTCTGAGAATGAGGTCTATAACGTGTTGAATTTCATGCAAGGGAGGCAATCCATTCGGAAACTCACCTTGAGCAATCTCAGGATAATTATGAAGCAACTTCTTCACGTGATCATGTAAATCTTCCCATGCTTGGTCATCCCCTTGCACATCTCGTACAACTAAGACATGACATCCTCTGAATTCTCGTATTGATAAAAGCATTTGTTTATGAGAAGTTACCAATTCAGATGGTTGTACCACATGGTTTGACTTCTTCTAGAATTTGTGATGTCTTGTTTTGGCAGGTAACAACGTAAATTGCTCTCCGTCCTTCATTACGTCATAGGTGTTTTTCTTTCCATGATGCATGGTTTTGTTATTGAACTCCCAAGGTCGTCTGAGCAATATGTGGCAGGCATCCATATCCAAGACGTTGCATCAAACCACATCTTTGAATTTACCAATGGAGATAGGGATCTCACATCGTAAGTTCACTTTAAGACCTTCTCCCGAACAGATCAGTCCAAGGTCATAGGGGTCAGGATGAGCTTTAGTCTTCAGTCCTAATTTCTCAACGAGTTGCTTACTAACGAAGTTCTCTTGGCTCCCACTGTCGATGATCATTTCACACAACTCATCTCCCACATAGCATTGGGTCCGGAAGAGGTTGTTTCATTGAGATTCATCCTTTGTTTCAGAAATTAAAATTTCCTTGCGCAACACGCCACAGAGTTCTTCAGGATGATCCTGATCTTCTTGATCTTTTCTGTCCGAGTTTTCAGGATATTTGGTTGTAACAACCGACTGTTCCGTATCAATCTTCCTGAAAAATTCTTCAGCATCCATAATTTCTTTTTCATCACGATCCCGAATATCAGGAGAGGTTGGAGAAGGTAGTCGAACTGCCAGATGGTCCAATCATACAAGAATCGTTTGGATTGCACGTTCGAGATTAGTATATCTTGTCTCGATGTTAAACCTCGAAAGGTTTGAATCTGGATCCATGTCTCTGATCGGATTTTAAGTGGTGTTTGGAAGGGTTGATAGGAATTCAGATTGGATAATCACAAATTCTGTTGAACCACTTGTATTTAGGGTTTCGCTCAAACTCTCGGGTATAAATCACTTGATCTCAATACGGGGATTGAGACGATTGTTGCACAAGCTCTGATACCACTTGATGAGGGAGCAGCGGAATTGACTTGATGTGTTAGAAGAACGGTTAGAACCTCGACCAATTAACTTTCGTAGATTGATTCAAGGTGGGTTTGATCGAAACCAAACGGCCAGCAAGGGCAAAGGTAACAACGAACGAGTCCATGTTCAAGCTTGCGAATCCACGCAAGGTTCATGCAAGTCCATGCACGAGACAATTACACAAAGGTAATCTGGGGTATAAACTCAATAATAATTCATTCGATAGGTTATAATATTCGGATTTACATACTTATAAAGGAAAATATCAAGTGGCTTATATCCAAAGGCCACGAATGAACATACATCATACTTAATCAAATTGAAAAACGTAAAGACTCAAATGGTACTTAGACCTTATTGACTTCTAAGACTCATGCAACTTAGTACGCGCACTTATCATCAAGTGCAATAAAGTACGGATGGAATGTGAAATAACAAATCAATCCCAGAACTTCGATCTTCATTCTGAATTAGTGGGGTCCTTAGATGCCTCGGATGTTCCCACATCAGCAAGACTCAACAAAGAAGATCAAGTGTAGTGATGAATAACAAGGGTGTAAGAAGCCTAGTCTCAAAATCGAAAAAACTGTATCCAATATTAAAGACAGATTGATTCAAATCTATCCCCAACAACGGTGCCAAAAACTTGATGCGATAAATATCGGGTTAAAAGTACATGTAAGAGAACATGATTGCACAAGTAATATAAAGATAAGTAAGATCGTCTCTACAGGGACAGATGGATCAATTCTCTAATTACCAGATTATGAATTCTCAACTTTAATCTAAGCAATTCAATTCAAATGATTTGGTTAGTTCTAAACTATGAATTCTACTATCGTTATCTGAATCTTAGGTTGTCAATCCTAAACCCTAATAACAATATCTAAGCAGACAAAA